>CAEGAE010011593.1:0-85793 GCA_903067095.1 Girardinus metallicus | reverse complement strand
TGCAGATGCAGGTTAGCGTCAGACTGAAAGACAAAGTTTCTTTGCACCAGTTAATAATGAAGTTATGATTATTTCTGCTTAAAATGCAATATACATCAACTTATAAGGGAAGAAGATGTGAAAAAAAAATGAAATTATTACGTAACATTTTGTGCTGATGAATGTTAAAATCATTCCTAAAAGTGTCCAGCATGATGGTGGACTGGTGACAGTTGAGCAAAAAAAATAAATGCACTTATTCTAAAATATTCTATCTATTTACAATTTTACCCTAAGAAAGAATTGCGCAAAATTAAGTGCTAACAGAATTTTAAGAAGGTTTTTTTTACATACATGTTCTGTTTAAAATGTAGTACAAAATGTCAGACAGTGCTGCGGGGTGATTTAGGAAAACTGACATTGCCCCTTTATAAACACCAAGCAAAACAAGAAAACTGAGTAAAAAATATTTTTCATGACTTTGTTTTTGTTTTCTGATCATTAGGTGGTTGATCGTGGCTTGCAGAAGGTTCTGGTTCTGGAGGACGATGTGAGGTTTGAACCCAGGTTTAAACGAAGGCTTCAGGCCATCATGGAGGACATAGACAGAGCCCAGCTAGACTGGGATCTCATGTAAGAACTTCTCTGGATGCACAAATTAGCACCTCTGTGTGGATTAGTCTTTCTAAAAGCTAAACATACTCTGGCTTTCTTATTCTACCTTCAGCTATGTGGGAAGAAAGCGAATGCAGGTGCAGCAGCCGGAGCATTCAGTGGAAGGTGTGAACAACCTGGTGGAAGCCGACTATTCCTACTGGACCCTGGCCTACGCTCTTTCACAGCAAGGGGCCCGAAAGTTGTTGGGGGTACAACCTTTCACCAAGATGCTCCCTGTCGACGAATTTCTTCCCATCATGTTCAACAAACACCCCAAGTCAGTGTTTACATTGGTCTTCTCTGGTCTAAGATTAAAGCATAAACAGCATCTTGGAAAAACGTACCATATTTTCCGGACTATAGAGCGCACCATACTATAAGCTGCACCTACAGATTTTTTGAAAAAAAAAAACAAAAACTGGGAACGTACATAGATAAGCTGCATCGGGGTATAAGCCGCTGGTATCTCCGCCATTCTCGGTTTTCCATAAGGACGCAGCAAAGGGCTGTGTCTTTAATCCATCTTCAACTCCAAACCATGGTTTTGTTCACGCCGAGCTTACGTGCAGCGGCTCTATTTCCGTCCTGTACTGCCAGATTGATAGCCCTCAACTTAAAAGCAGCATCATATGAGTTTGAAGAAATTTCTCTGTCTTGCCTGCTGTTAGCATGTGCTTGTTCTAAATGGAATGAGCATTTCTTCATTGATTTCCAATTTTGACTTCCATTGATTCACTTCCTGCTAAAGAGCCCCCTGGTGGTTGAAGAAAAATCCACAAAAAAGCCTCACCGGGCTATAAGCCGCGTGGTTCAAAACATGGGAAAAAAGTAGCGGCTTATAGTCTGAAAAACGAAAGTTACTACTGTATCTACGGTTTTATGAATCCCAGATGACCGCCAGAGGCAGGGCTTCAAGCACTGAATGATCAGTCTTGCGCATGCGCAGGTCGATTATTAATGACAGCAAAGTCACCTGTGACCTGCTGGGGACCCACGTGACTCTATATAGTCTCATGGCACCCTGCATTCAATCCCTCAACCTTCTCGCGAGAAGCAAGGATTCCGAGTGACCAAGCATTCTGGCGTTCAGCAGGGATTCATAGAACCGTAGTTACAGTTGTAATTTTCGTTCTGTTTCATCCCTACTGACCGCCAGAGGCGGTGCTTCAAGCACTGGATGACTTATGCCAACAAGGTCACAAGGAATCAGCAACATTCAAGGGACAACCACTATACCACCCACCCTAATGTGACATAGAGGTATGCTGCTCCAGAGTTCCTCGAAGGGGATGGGGCACAGCCACATTCACCCTGTAAAACCGAGTAAAGGTACTATGTAATTTCCAGGAGGCCGCACAGCATATAACGTCCAACGGCACCCCAGTCATGGCAGCAAAAGAGGTCGACATGCCCCTTGTAGAGTGGTACTTCACTCCTGCCAGCAGTGGCCGGTCCTGCAAGGCATAAGCCTTGGAGATCAAATCCACAACTCAGTGTGCAAGTCGCTGCTTAGAAAGTGCATGACCTATCCGTGAGCCAGCGTAGCAAACAAAAAGGCTATCCATCTTTCAGAAGGATGCTGTGGCTTTGATTTATGCCTCAAGGGCAAGAACAGGGCACAGTGTTTCAGAGGAGCATCCGGTGTCAAAGATGGAGCAGCCGGGTACTGCCTGCTGCCAGTGACACCTTAGGAATAAATGCTACATCAGGCCACAGTGTAACACCTGAGCCATCTGGATTCCACCAACAGCAGGGCTCGAGTATCGAGAGAGCCTGCAATTCTCCCACACACTTTGCGGAAACATCACCAAAAGGAACGCTGTCTTCACTGAGAGCCATTTGAGGTCTGCAGTTGCCAAGGGCTCAAATAGGAGGGACCAAAGAGCCTCAAGCACCAGAGAAACTACTGCAGATGCAGCTGTAAGCATGCCCAGAAGTCGAAGATACTGCATAAGAGGCAGTGCCATGCCGCGCCTGAATTCTGGGAGCATGCTCAATATACTGTTGCCCCGCTGGGGTGATGGGGAAACAGTCATTGAGATGGAATTCATGGCAATGCCCAGGAATTCCAGTCTGACTCCCACTGTGAGGGAGTCAGACTGCTTTTCTCCATGTTCACCTGCAAGCCCAAGCATCCCACATGATGGAGCACTTACCGAGTGTCTCGAACTGCCTGGTCCCGTGTCGCGGCACAAATGAGCCAGTTGTCCAGATGTGGGAGGATCCTTAATCCTCGTGCCTGCAGAGGAGAGAGGGCTGCTGCAACACATCGGGTGAAAACCCTGGGAGACATTGAAAGTCCGAACTGGAGGATGTTGAACTGGAAATGCCTCCCCTGAAATGCAAAACGAAGAAATAGCCAATGGGGCGGAGCGATTGGAACCTGAAAATAAGCATCCCTGAGATCTATGGAAGTGAACCAATCACCCCGGGAAATCGCCTGCAACACTTCCTTGGTGGTCAGCATACAAAAAGGCATGACCTTCAAGTACACATTCAGGCCTCTGAGGTCCAAGACTGGACATAGACCCCCGGTCTTCTTTGGAACCAGAAAATATATGGAACAAAAGCCCCCTGGATCCAGCAAGGGGTCCACAGGCACTATAGCTCCCTTGACCAGCACGGTGCAGATTTCTTGGTTCAGTGTCTGTGCCTTCACTGGGTCACGGATCACAGTCATCCTGACCTGGCCAGGGATGGGTGGCCGGCGGCAGAATTGAAGATGTACCCCCGGGACAGGGTGGACAACACCCACAAGTCCGGGCTGTGGGCAGCCCAGAAGCCGAGCTGTCCTGGAGTAAAATAACCGACCCTAAGGCATCATCTGCGGGCCCCCGATCCTTTGAAGGCCTGGGAGGACACTGGCCAGACTGTGCAGCTCGAAAGGGGTGAGATGACCTGGCCCCAGCTTGGTCTCGAGCCCAGTTTCCCTGTTCTGGAGCAGATTTTTGGACCAATCTCTGACCCGACACCAGACCCTGGGGCTCAATGGAAGAAGGAGATGGGTGCGAGGACCTCCTTGAAGGACCCGCAGCTGCCCAAGTACCAACTGGTTGGCGATCTCGTCTGTGAAGCCCTGCCAGCTGCTGCCTTGTTCGAGAGGCCTGAGCTGTATGGTCCAAGGTGTCCAGTACTGCAGAGCTGAAAGGTTCTCCCAGAACTACAGGCAGGGCCCAGAGGGTTCTCCTACAAGGCTCAGTAAGTGGTGACTGTGCCAACCAGACCTGCCGGCGAGCATGCACCAATGTGGAGAGTGTGCGTCCAAGCTCCCTTGACATAAGAGCAAAGGCCTGCAGAGATGCATCAACCAGGCCTTGTGTGCGGTGGTCCAGTGGAACAGATTCCAAGGAGGAAGACAGGGCCAGCATAAGGTGGGAGAGAGAGTTCCCAATCCGGCCCATGCGGGCCCCAGAATCATAGGCCTTGCAGAGAAGGTCATCAGTAATATGGCACTGAGGCCGCAGACAACGGGCAATGAGAGGCAATGCCCGGTTCCACCGCTGGCATCTACCCCAAGCCAACCCTTCTGCATGGCTGCCAGGACCCCGCCATCCGTTGTCAGAAGTGAACAACCAGAATTACAATGGTTAGACCATTATAAGTCTGGTTAGAATGGCTTAATCAAAGTCCAGAAAACTTTAAAATCAACATTCACAGACACTTTCTGTCCAGTCTGACACAAACTAGTTTGGAAAAAGAATGTAAGCTTTTCAAGGTGCAAAGCTGGTATCCCAAAATTCCTGAAGGATTAATTGCAGTGAAAATTGGTTCTACAAATTATTTTATTTGTAAACATTTAAAAACCATTCATCGTTTTCCTTCCACTTCAGTTGTGCACCACTTTGTAGCGGCATATTGTGTGAATTTCCAAAAAAATATATAGAAATGTTGCAAAATGTAAAAATGCTCACGGGGTGAGAAGGTTTTGCACTCATGTGATGGTAATTGAAGGTAAAGAACGATAAAAACAAATGAAAATTTTCATCTAGAGTTGTAACATAGAGAACACACTACGCTGAAGTTGGCAGTTCCTGAATGCTCTGTATATTTCAGACACCGATCAGACCGATAATCTGTTAGCACCTGAAATCCATCAGGTGGTTATTTTGTAAAATAATAATAATTAAAAAAAACATTAAACTCCAGGAACATGCATCAATCACGCAGCCTCTAAAAGAAGCAAAAACAGAAACAGACCCTTTATTGCTACAAAAAGCAATAAAGTATGCAGAACTACTAATTGAACATTATTACAGTAATTATCTATACATAGAAAAAAAAAACACACACAATCGTGTCCCTGGCCTCTGAGCGACTGTGTTACACTGTGGACGGCGTGTAGCTCTTTAGTTTGTGGTAAACCACAGCCTCCTTTATGTTCGGCTTCTGGTAGTGGCTCTTTATACATCTGTGCTTCTCCAGTTTTCCCTTTCTGTCCAGCACAGCTTTCCTGCTCTCCTCTCCTCACACACACAGTGCACAGATTGTTCTGAGGGCTCGCCGTGCCTTACGGTGCCTCAAGCAGGACAAACAATGCCAACATTTTCTTCTCTCTTCGAATTAGGGTTTTCCATTGGTGCCCTGCGTTCCTCTTCCGCTACCGACATCCTCCTCAGTCATCTCTATCTCTCTCTTCTGTCTTCCTCCATGTTGCTCTAGATCTCTAGAGATCTAGAGCAACATGGAGCAGTTCTGGTCGAAAGCACACCTTCGCCATCACCGTGTCACCCACTTTTCCTCCCCCTCTCTTTGAGGAATGTCAAGCAGCGTGGCTCTTCCTGCCGACTGGTGCAGAGGGACAAGATTCCCATTGATAGAGCTCTGAGCGTGGGGGCTGGTTTGAGATGAACACTGTGCATGTGTGCATGTTTCAGTGTGTGTCTCTGTGTAGCTCTTTCTCAACACACCAATATGTGTCTTTATAAATTACTAAATAAAGAGTATTTTTCATTTTCCAAAGGTATAGAAAATAGGAAACTATAAGATCAAAAGAGTATGAGGAGAATGTGTCACAAATACGTTTCGGTTTATTCATTTATTAATTGTTATTATTTTCATGTAGCTCACTTTTCATTCATAAATGCAAAGACTCAGAAGTGACAGGAATCAAAAGCCTCTTTGGTGTTAAAGGCTTGATTGTGTGGAGGATGTGTGTGACTATGAGTGTGTTATTAGAGCTGAGCTACTCAGAGATCTTACAAAAGGTTAGGGTTGGCGTAGTGACGTGTCACTTCTCAGTGCTCTCCTTTCGCTTCTACTGCAACAAGAAACAAAAATATAAAACATTTATTGTAAGCCTGCTGATCTAAAAATTATTATATCTTGATTTTTTTTTTATCCAACATCTAGTAATTACAAAGTTTTAAGAACACGTTTGTCAGTATTGTTCAATTAGAATCAATCTTTGGTCTATTTTAAATGTTTCCTACTGAGATAAGATTAGGGTTTTTTTTTTATATATACTATATTGGTTTGCTAAAAACACATTTAAAAACTTCAAACATGTTTTTGTTGTTTGTGCATAATCTGCAAAAAAATAAATGCAGTGACTCATGAAGAAGGAATCCCGTCCTGTTAGTTTGTGATGGTGGAAGTGAAATTCTGGGCGAACTGAATGTTTAGGAGTTTTTCAAAACTGAGGAAGTGACCTTTTTGGGCTTGTGGTTGATTGTCCTTAAACAGCGATAATAATATTACAGATTTGTTGCTATCTGTAATATTCTAAGAATACACTGAAGTTTGTGTTTGTAACGTAAGAAATTGAGACCAAGCTTAAGAGGGAATGAATACTATTGCAAATGGAGAACCCCAATAAAAATCTGAAAAAACTGAAGTAAGGAAAATCCCTGCTCACTCTTAAAAGAGTTTATGGAAAATAAATATTAAACACTGAGACACTATGTATTAATCACTTTTAATCACTTTAATAATAAATTAATATCATCCTCGGTTGTTTCTGTTTCTCGTGTCCTCCTCAGTGTTCAGTACATGTCCCATTTCGAGCCACGGGACCTGAAGGCCTTCTCCGTGGAGCCACTGCTGCTCTATCCCACCCACTACACCGGCGAGCCGGGCTATATCAGCGACACCGAGACTTCCACCATCTGGGACGACGAGGCCGTCGCCACAGACTGGGACCGGCAGCATGCCCGCAAGACGGCCCAGCAGGGCCGCATCCGACCCGTAGCGCAGAACAGCGTCACTGGAGACTCGCCGCCTCCTGCTGCCCGAGCCTCGCGCGACGAGCTCTGATGAATTCGGACGAGAGACTCGGTGAACGTCCCGCATATGCGCACTTGAAAAGGAAACTGGTGCTGAAATACTGTACAGGCGTTCATGCCAATTGAAAACAGGTGGATTGCAGCAGAAATCAGACGAGTCTCATATCTGCCGCCTGGGGAAAGGATAAGGGTCGCAAATTCCGGGACGAAGGCCAGCACAACTTTTACAAAGAGCTTTATTTATTCTCCATGTCTCTCCTCCGTGTGTGGGGATCCAGTTCTGGCCTGATAAACTTTACACATGGAAGTCGGCTCACAACATTTATATGATGTGAAAAGAAAGGAAAGAAATCTTTTGTGAATTAATTTTTATGTTTCAAAAGGATTATTCTTTTTGTTTAAGCAGAACAGATGTGCGTCTAAGAGACTGCGGAGGAATAAAAGAAACCTACAGCTGACCGAAAACCTTTTTTTTTTTTTAATCACAAAGCTGTGCATCAACCTCTCTACTGTATTTATACTTAGGTTTGCTTCCTGGTTCGTATTCGTAATTCTTACAGAACTGAGCATGTGGAGGACAGAGGCTGACGTTTTGTACCCCAGAGTCATTTTTCAGATGATGTCATGCAAACAGAAAAGAAAAAAAATAAAAATATGCAGCGGTTTCTTGCCAAGCAGCAGGGCAGCAACAGATGCTTTTCATGATCTAAAGTTTTTGTTGCAGGATGAAGAGGATCTGTCATAGCAGGCTGGTCCTGCTTGTTAATATTTCAGGGCCTCGTTTTGTTGCCATGGAAACAAACAAAGTTTTAATCAATTCTGTTTATCTTAAAACATACGAGTTTGTTTTTCTCTAAAAAAGACTTTGGATTCTTCTCTTGAACTCAGGCTCTTCTTTGTTGGGTTGCGCTGCAGAGTTGGAGCAATAAAACAGCTTCTTCACTTCTTCTTTATCTGCCTCCGCAGACTAAACGGGCAGATGTTATCTGTCCTTTTACACTCTTTCGGGTTGTTGTTGTACAGACATGGCGGAGTGATTGGAGACAGTAAAAAGAAAAAAAAAAATCCTCCCTCAGCCAGATTAAAACTCTTGAGACAAATCGCTTTTTCTTCTCTGCTGGGCTAAAATAGTCATTAACTTTGTGTATATTATTGTTTAAAGAGTTTAGAACAAGAATAACTTTCCTCTGAATGTTCCCATGACCTCCTGGGAATTTCCTATAATGAAGATAATGGGATTACACAGATGGTGGTGAAACACAATAAAAGCTTAGGCCTCCCTGTTAATTTAAGGTTTTGAGCATGGATCGTGTAAGGAACAATCCGTCTTTGTGGTGTGCTGCCTCCTGGTGTTAGACCAGGTCTGTGAAATATGTCTCACAGTTTTATGTTTCCTGTCCGCTGTGGGATTCGACTGTAGATGGTGCAAGATGGAAGGAGAGCGCAGACCCACAACTGAGGGGATTATGGGCCACATTTGCAGTTTCCTGCAAAAGTTCTGACACATTCTGCGTTTTGCTCCTTCTGTGCAGCTACAGCAAAGACTTACTGGGATTTTATACCAAGAAACAATATTCACAACTTTAATTTTTAATTGTTCACAAATAAAAATATGAGAAGCATTTGTGATTCTCCAATACCCAAAAATGGATACGGTTTAACCTGTTGCTTTCAGAAGTCACTTAATTAGTAAATGTGCAGAATTGGAAATATCTCAATGTGAATATAACTGTTCTGCAAAAGCGTTTTAGGTTTTATACAGAACATTATTGAACACACAGCTTCATGAAGATCAAGGAACACATCAGAGAGTTTTGGAAAAAAGTTCTGCAGAAGTTTCAATGAACCAGTTTGCCACCAGCTTCGTGTGACAGCCAGATCTAATTACACTTAAAACACAATCTGTGGCAAAAACTAACACTGCTCACCATATTGGCCCCACTGTGGAGCATAGTTGTGGCAGCATCATGCTGTGGGGATGTCTTTCTTCTAAAAGTCCAGAAAGAAATTCAGAATTTGACAAAAGTTCACCTTCCAGCCGGATAGTGAACCTATTTACATAATAAACATGTTCAAATTGTTTTTGTCAAAGTGATTCAGGGAGGCTGAAGTTAAAATTTTCAGATTAATATTTAGGTTAAAATGTCAATTTAAAATTTTTTTCGGTTTGTAAGCTTTGAAAAAAATATTTTGACTTTTGCAGCTGAATTATTTTAAAATACAAAAAAGGTTCAGGGGTGTGAATACTTTTGTAATGGTCTGTATACTTGGTGCAGAACAAGGGAAAAAAGTGAATGCCTAATTTGATTTATTGATTGCTTTCAGCAGGGTTGGAAAAAGAGGTAAAAAAAAACCAAAACATTTGGTTTGTTTAGACAAATAATCTGTGTTGAAAATACTGAGTCAAAATATATTAACTATCCTTCTATTTGTGATGCTGTGTTGTCATAAAGTTAATTTTTGTTGCTGTTAAGAGCTATTTGTAGGTTTCTTCCTTACAACGCTGGATTTAAATAAACTTTTTTGTTCTATGCTGCCATCTGTTGGGCAAAGATGAATATTTCTCTGCAACTTCAGTTAAACATTAAACGAAACTGTACAAGGGATACTGAACTCATAGATTAGTGGGTTTCATTCAGTGTGTCATACATGCTACTAGATGTTATTTAGCAAATAATATCTAACAAGACTTACAAGGTAAACATCAATTCTACTTTATATGCAGTTTAATTTACTTCCATCCATAACTATACAATGTGATTCTTCCAATTTGATGCTTCTGTGACCTGATTACAGATAAGCATCGGTAACTCTAAGACTCTATGTTTATAAGTAGAAAAAATTACCACAATTTACAATGTGTAGGACAATAAGTCTATAAATATTCAGCATACCTAAGTTTCTAATGTTTTGTTGATGATCAACGTTTTGTATTTCACCTGTAGAAACTCTCCCTCCTCAGCTCAAATGTTTAGTGTCACCAAAAAAAGTCAATAGTTTGGGATCTAACGTTATAGCTGATAATACAAACACTAACCCTTACTTTTATTCATAATCATACATCTCTACCAGTTCTTGTTTCAAAGCTGGTTAATGACATCTGGTGTTTTCCAGGGGAAGAAAAAACTGGCATTCAATTTTTGATTAGTTAAAGTTTTTATGTTCCCGCAGGCAGCAGTAAAGTTTATATTACTATGGGAGATCATAAAATAATTCTGCTGGAGGTTTGCAAAGGTTCACTGTAGTTAAAGATTAAATATTACTAGTGTGCATCTTAAGCCGTCAGTGATGTGTCAGCTTTGGCAGCAGACGAGTGTCACAAACCTGAACTCCTGTGATGCATTCAGAAACCAGCGTTGGACTACATTTCTCCATTATTAGTGATAAACACATTGGGAGCAAAATTATGTTAGCAGACATTTTATTTTCTGTGTTCAGAATTAAATTGTGGAATAATGCAATTATGGACTTAAGAGTGTGCCTTTAATTATGCTTTTTAAATAAGAAAACAATATTTACTAGTGTAAATAACTCCATATTGTTATTATACCTTTTTTGTTTTAAATATTTTTTTCCCTTTTGTGATTCTTATATGTATAATAAAGTAATATGTATCAGGAGATGTTATATATCGTAACAATTTACAAGCGGTAGGTTAATTTAGTTTAGTTTAATTTGATGTAATAATTTTGTCACAGAATCAGCTGTCTAACCACATTAATGTGTGTTATAAACTGAGTCTCTTGATGGTTGTTTTTCTAAATTCATATTTTTAACACAGAGACTGAAGTAACAAAATGATCTGGAGTTTGTTAGTCCAAGAAGCTCAATGTTTTGTACTTCAATTCAGTTCAAACATCACTGAACTGATGTTTGAAGATCAATATGTTTTACTAGAATAAGAAGTGGAGCAATACTGACTAGATTATTGTTTTAAATTTATTGACTGGTTCCACTAATGTCTAAACAAAACTATGTTTGTTTCACTGTGCTTTATTGATTTCATTTATTTTTTAATTTTGTGAATTTGTTTGGATTTATAGTTTTTTTTTGTTTGTTTTTTTGTTTGGCTAGTGTAGATATCTTACCATAAGTATGCACGTAAACTGTACATGAGAGTGTATGTTAAGTTGATATTTGTCAAAGGCTAGTCCCAGTTTTATCACAGGTAGATGTTTTGACCTTTGGACAGACAGGAAGCTTAAAGATTGACATTTAGTCAGTAATAATGTGATTTAAAAAAAAAAGTCACAACCAACTTCACCATTGTTCTTGAAGCTGCTGAACTTAATGATGACTTCAAGTTGCACATTTAATTTCAGAGTTCAAAGAAACTGAGGTTTTCCCATTTTGGGTGTTAAGTAAATGTGTCAAAGTAGGTGAATTTGCGATTTTTGTTCCTGGATAGATGCTTCATAAATGTTACATTCTTTGGCTTTTAGGATTTTGGTTTTCATTTGTGTTTGTGCTTTGACTATTTCCTTGTCCATTTATTTACATTGCCAGTGTCCCTCATTGCCTCTGATTAGCTCATCTGGTTCCTTCCTCCCATAATTTTCCATCCTTTGATGTGCCTTTGTCCAGCAGTGACAGACTGCTGGAGAAAGGCACATCATGAAGTTATTTACACTAGTGCATATTGTTTTCTTATTTAAAAAACATAAAGGAGACACACAGAACAGTGGTGCACACCCACGTACTCCTAAGAAAAATTTAGAGAGACCAATTTTCCAAACAGTCATGTTTTTGAACTGTAGGTGTACCTGGAGCGAGCCAAGAGATGCACAGAGAAAACGTGCAAATCCCGTACAGAAAGGCCAGAATTCACACCCAGAACCTTCCTGCTGCAGGGCAACAACAAACGACACCGTCGTCCAGACAAAAAGAAAGCTGTGAATTAATAACCAACCATTCCCAAAAACTTTGAACAGCTCAAAAAGCAAAGTGAGAAAATGTATTTATGCTACAAGAATTGTCAGGCATACCAACAATTGTTAAAAACCGGAAATGTTTTTACCCAACCAATAAATTAAGACTCATGTTTTTCTACGTTTCTCAATGTTACTGCAAAAAGAGATTAAAATTTCTTTCAAGGCTTTTTAGACATCTTTCAAGAATGCCCTTAAACGTGGCCTGGAATGACCTAACCATGCAAATATGCTTAAGTTAAAAAAAATTTAGGGAACAAAAGGAGAAGGAAATTATGGAAGAAATATGTTTCCCCAGCTTCCACCTTTCCCCTTGTTTCCACTTCTCTCTCTCAATCAGCGGTCAAGAGAAAGTGTTTGTTCTCTCTATCTGTGTCCTTTTCCTTCTGCTGATAATGAGTAACTCGTCAGTGTCAACAGGATCTTCTCAGACATCAGACACGAGTGTGTGTGTGCTTTAGCACAATAAGGCAGGGCCAGATTACAGTGCTGCAACAATAGTTAGATCTCAACAGTTTTAAGTGAATCTCGAAAATGTTATAAATGCTGGTCGCTTAGAGAAATAAACATGTTACTCTGATGTTGGCCACCAGAGAGCAGTAATGAATTGACGACACTGCTTGGGAAGCACATTTCACTACATATAATGTTTTCTTTTTATAACCTTAGATATAACACAATTCTGTATTGTCTCCCTACTGTCATGTGCTTTCAGTGGTGTAAAGTGATTAAATACATACTTCTCCCCCTTTTTACACAAGCAGGACTTTAACATACTGCTTCCTAGAACTGCCTGATGAAATGTGAAGAAAAATCTTAGATTTTAATTCTCTAGACTCCTTTAATAGTTTCATCAGTTTTTATATATTTTCAATCAGCTTCAGTTATATTGCCATAAAAGAAATGACAACACAGCAAGTAGTTGACAGTAGTTAAGTGGATGAAAGGTTTCAAACATTTTTTAACAAACAAAAAAAAAAAAAAAAAGTGTGTTGTGAACATGTATTTAGTTTTCCGTCAGTCTTCAGATCAGTTCAATTGGATTTAAGCATGAATTTGGCCAAAGAAATCAATATCAATCTTTTCTAACCTAAATACCTTCTTCCATGTTTGCCACCTGTCATGTAGTGAACTGCAAACCCAACGCAGAAATTACATTTCATTTACAGCTTTCTTTTTACCCTTCAGTAAAAGCAAAACTTGTGAATTATAAAGCTAACAAAACTCATGTCAACTACTTCCTTCACTTAAACTGTGAGTCCCTGCACCTTTTCTAAAGCCACCACCGGCTTGTTAATCCGGTGGTGGCTTAACAAGCCGGTGCAACTTTGTGTTTGTCTCTTACATAAAATACCAATGAAATATATTTCATTGGTATTTTACATATTGTAAAAAATAATCTCTATTGTTTTCCAACTGTCTTTATAACCTCAATTATTTTTTAAGTTTGAGAGAGAAAATGGGAGAAAGACAATCAAAATTCAAGTTTGTGTTGATCCAAGCTGTGAAGAACTTCAGTGCATAATGTGTGTAAGAGAGCTTTGGCTGTGTAAACTGATGCTGGGCACACTGAAACTGTCAGCGTCTCACATGTCAATAGAGAGGAGGAAGACAAATCCAGATGCGCAGAAAAGTGTAAAAAGGTAAGTCCGAAATATAACATTTAACAAGAAAGTCAAGAATTTTTCTAATCTTGGTTCCTCTCGTTTTGTAAATATGCTTTAGTAAATCCTATCTGCCATTTGAGATCAGACCACTAAACAGGACAATACAAAGTCAAGACTTTGGAAAAAGAAACTCTGCAATACTGAGGAAACTGCACAAGAAAAGTCAGTGGGGAGCTTCACTGGAAGTCAGACAGCAAGTTGACAGGACAGCATGTTCACTCATCCTGCTCGTCATGTTCTCTTTCACTTCCAGCTCTCACACAGTTTCATGGCAGAAAGATTCACTCACTTCCTTCGCTTACTTCAGCAGAGCCTGATTTATGCGGTTTGGTTAGAGAGGCATTTTAATGCTGTATGTTTAGTTTTTTTTTCATTCTCAATCTCAAACCATGAATCACAGTTAAATAAAAACATAACTTAGCTTGAGTCTCATCAAATTCATGAGTAACATGTAGGCAGAGGAAATTTGCCAGACTGAGTCACACAAATGTTGAGTCACAGCTGGACCCTGTTCAAGTCCCAGTGAGGCCACCTGGTGCCACCGCAGCGGATGTGTCAGCAGGTAACCTTAACAGCAATAAAAAGATTGTTTGAACTAAAATGTGATTACATGTACAGCAACAAGAATAGAACAAATGCCCTCATGATTAAAGTGCCGCTGTTGTGATCCAAAAACGTACAGAGAAATCTTTTCTTTCCAAATCAGTAAAACCTCCCTTATGTCACCAACATTTTTGGGAAAAATTTGAGCTCATCTTGCCACCTCACGCTCTCCACAAAGGGACAGAATGTAAAGAAAACTTCTAACATATTGCCAAAAGCCTATGACAAATTAAATGGGCAAAACCCCGTTTAATTTAGGTCTACCATCTATTATTGAGGGCTGTTTATGTAATTGTTTTTTAATTGTCTAATGAGACTGATTTGGGCATTTTTGCATGCAAGTATTCGATTTATTACTTTTGCATTTCTTTGTTAGACTTACTACTTGAAGAAAAAAGAAACACAGTGATTCAACAGATCAGAAAATTATTGAAAAGTTAATCTATTACTATAACTTAATTGACTAAGTGAACAAATTACACTGAATAATTACAAACAGATGTTTTAAAGACTTTATTTTTGTTAATTATGATGATTTTCTGCATACAACACAGTACAACAAAAAATATTTAGAAGTTGTTTTTATTATTTTATGTCTTCTGTCTTGTCATTTTATGTTTTTTATGTTATCTCATTACTTTGGGTGTATAGCACTTTAGTCAGTTGCTGTTGTTTTTGTTAACATGTCATAGAAATAAATTGAATATTAATTTTATCAAGACATATTTCTAAATCTGACAAACTCATTATGATGTATATTCTAATGTACTGAATATGACTGTGCATTGATAAACTATGCAACTAAATTTCTAAATGTCTTAATTATCATTGTTATGGCTATGAGTTTTAAGCTTAGTCATTTGGTTTTCAGTTTTATTTTATTGTCGTCTTTCTGTACATTTTGATCTTTTTAGCATTTTAGTTTAGTTAGTTTGCCAGGCCTCAGTGTTTCCTTGAATATTTCTTCTCTGTCAGTAAATTATTTTCTTTTAGCTCTCCTAAGCAAGTAGTGAAATTACTCACCTCTTCCTCAATTCAGGAATCACAAGCCCTTTCTTCTAGATTTCTGCTTTCATGCTCTCCTCTCTGGATTCTCGTTATGTTCTTTATGATTCATGGATCCTCCCAGGTCCTCTTATCTATTCTACATTCATAAATCATTTTAAATTAATTACTCCTGCCTCCTGACACATTTAAAACACTCTTATGCAGGAGTAACACAGTGTTTTAAATATTTAATTATTGAAGAAAAGTAGTAGCACACATTTAACTAATACGGAATTAAACATTTTTTTATTAGTTTGCTCAGTTTCTTTTAACAGATGATGTCTTTTGGAAATATACATATATTTTTGGCTTAACTATTGATGAAATCACTAAGTTGAGAAGAAGTGTCTTTAGTCAAACTTGTGACAACTGCTGAGCACAAGAAATCTGAAATGAAACGAGGTGAACCCACTCTGAGTTTGTATAATTTAAAGGATTTAGGACAACAGTTTTAGTCTAATCAAACCCCTTTTCTCTACACTCCTGGCAAATGAGTGTAGAGAAAATCTTTAACAGAGAGAACGTGAACAAGATGTCTTGAACGGAGCAAACTGGAGCTTTTGGAGGTTGTTTTGGAGGTAGCGTCTCTTTTGTGTGAGGGGAATCAACTTTGGTGCCGTAATAAGAACCAGCCAAGTGTAAAACATAGAAAAGAGGATTATCTGGGACCAGGCACAGCTCCGAGTCTCTCCCACACACAAACACTTAAGCACACAGACGACTCACCAGTTAATGTTGTACAAGGTATGATGAAAGTTGCTTCCTACCGTTGAAAGCGTTAGTATAAAATCAAACCTTGCATCCTGTTTTCGAAGTAAATAAACAGCCACTAAAACAACATTAAAGCCAAACCAGTATCCATCAAAGTTATTTATTGCAAAAACGCACGTTTTCAGCTCAGATCAATGAATGGAAGAGGATAAAAAAAAAGCAAAGAAGAAGACGTCGGGTTTTAGTCCCCACAAGGTCGACATATGGAGCGTGTAACTCCACACATGAACTTTTCTCTCTCTGTTCATGATCATTACACATTTCTCACCGTTGTGCTGCCACAAAGCTATGCTGCTAATCAGACTCTAAATAATGAATAACTTTGTGAGGAAGCATCACACCTAAACACATTAGCGTTTAATGTACAGCCCCCTTCTTTTAGTCACTTGTCAGATAAAACCAGCTAATTTTAGTCAGATTTGATTGCAAGAGCATATGTAAACATATCCCAAATACTTTCATAAACCTAAACTCTGCTTGGTGGCTTAAAGTTTGATCAGCGATAGCTGAGCCAGCTCTCTTTTTAAGTAGTTACCATTGTTGCTCATTCTTAGAAACTCTCCACTAACATCCTTCCCTCTACTCCAGCTTTCCTGTCATTCTTTGCTTTTTTCTTCACATTCAAACTCTCCTTGGTCCCTGGTCTGTGTTTTTTTTTTTTTATTATTTTAAGGCAGGGAGGCAGGGCCACCGAGCTATAACTCCTCCTCCTCTTGTGATGAATGCAGGAGGTGAAAACAGAAAGAGAGACAATAGACTTTAATCACTCGTGGTGTAGAGCTGTTGGTACACTGAACTCCATGTGTGCTGAGAAGTAAGAAGGAAAGAAAAAAAAAGCAGAAGAGAGTAAGACGAAGATTTATAGAAACCCTTGTCAATCATCAGGGGCTACACTGAGAGGAGGACTGACTTATCTGACAAGAAACTTGTTTGTCCCTAAGGATTTGCATCTTCTCCATCCTGATTTCCAGCAAGTGCAGAAGACCTAAAGCTCATTCCACTCTGCCGTCGAGACTGGAGCATGCCTTGCCATCCCTGTCAACCCTGCCGCTGAAGCAGGTGGCCGCCATGATCTCCCACTCCCCTCTGGCCACCCTACTGTCTCTGCCCATCAGCGCCCAGCTAAACCACTGCCCCGAGCTGGATAGCACCTTACTGCTGGAGGGGGAGGGAGGTGTCACTCTGCAGAGGTACCAGCCTCGCTCCCCAGAGAGCAGCCCTCACCACTGGGTCAGTACCGCACCTGTTGTCCACATAAACCAAGAACGATTGTGTCTATTGAAATCTTGTTTCCATTTCTTGGGAAGCACAGATCCTTCCTGTCTCCTTAAACAATCTGGCAGACTTTACCAGCTGTATGGCTGCCTTGTGTTGTTGCTCGGTATGTGTGAGGTGTTGCAGTTTATGCTTTCTCTTGTTTTGGTTTTTGTTTGTTTTTTAAATGTAGATAGAACATTTCCTAGAACGTGGGGAGTAAAACATGAATATCTGAAAAAGGAGCTTGGAATTGAAAGCATTTAAAGATATGCAGTGAGGGTCAGCGGTATCAGCTGTGTTTGTAACTTCTTCAAGGTCTGTTTGGTTAGAAGAGCTCGGTGACTTTGAGAACGTGAAGGACAGTGATGGGAAAAATATGCTAGAAAGAAAAACAAAAAAACTATCAGCAGTCATATCTTGCTTAGTTATACTAAAATTAAATTTAATTCACTATAAAATTTGTAATTAACTGCATAAACATCCCTAAGCAGCTGACCTGTGATGGGGAGTATCAGCCCGTCTCTTGGCTCCTTCTTGATGACATTTTGTTCATTGAATTGACAAGTCACAGTGCAATAATTCACACTCTACAGCAATCTTTGGTGGCACAGACTGAAGGACAGCTGGATTCTTATAAATTAGTGATTCATTTTTTTACCACAACCACCGCCTGCTATATGTTTTGTGTGTTTTGGGTGTTGCGTCTTGCTGACTGACTTCACTTTTTCTCCAATTCTATTCTTAGCATGATAAATGTTGACCAGTTGCCAAGTCTAACATAAATGCTGCTAATGCTTCTTTCAGAGCTGTCATACATGCCTTTTTTTTATTGCTCTAACAGAAATCAACCTGCAGATGCACCAGGACAATCATGCACACACTGTTTTCCATGACCACATAGACTTTTTCTAAGTTGAGATGGTGAAATCTGAAAACTGCCTGAAGGTCTTTAATTATTCTCTCATGAGTATCCTTTTGTTTGGAGAAAAATGAATTAATTAACTTTTGTAACATCCATGTAATTATCAGAGAAACAGCCTTTCTATATCTGAAAGAAGAACCCTGTCTGCTTCACACATCAACGTCGGCTCAAAAGATGAGGCAGCCTATGATTAAATATGTGATTTAGAAACAAAAAAATATTCTAGACCTTTAAAAAGTTAGAACTGAAGAATATTTTTAGATTTTTAAAAAGTAAGAACTGCCATCGTGGGAACCAAAGTGGATTTCTTGGTTAATTTAAATGTACTCTAGTAAATGTAATTATTCTTGTAACCATCAACCATCACAACTGAGACTCTGCGATTGGGCAACACAAATAGCTCCAGAAACTGAATATTATTAAGCTTATATAGAAAAGCTGAAGCTTAAGTATATTTTAATTTAAAAACTAAGCCCAGTCTTGACCTTTAAAGAAAGAATAAATTTTTCTTGACTTTTGTTACTCAGAGAACTAATGAGAGATTTTCTGACAAAAGGTTTATCAATACTTGTTAAAAGAGAGAGAAATAAAGAAATCACCAAATCATAGTTTGCCAAATTTTACCCCCATTTTGCATCCAAATTTTGCCATTCCATCTTTCCTAGTTGCTATATCCTGCCTCCGTTTTGTCCTTTTTCACACCTATATACATTATTTATGGTGTGTGGGTTTGTGTTTTTTCATATTATTGCATATTCCTGTGAATTGTGAAGATAAATGGTCATAAAAATGTTCACATCTCATTAAAATGTGTAGCATTATCAGGAAACATTGTTTTGCAAAGTATGCCAATTTATTTTGCTTTCACAACCATTTGAACCAGTTTTCATAAAATATGACAGATCTCTGATCAATTCAAAATAACTCTGATGAAGTTCCCAGTGGCAGCTAATGTTTATTGGAGTCACACAACCACATGTCCTTACAGCAGCTGATCAGAGTATAGAAAACTACAAATGGGCAGAAAATACCCCCCTGCCAGGGACAAACTCAGACATTGTCAGTATTGACAGCTCCAAATTTTGTATTTTCAATTTTGCAACAAAAAAATTGATGGGAGGGGAAGCTCTTTAAAACAGTTTGATGGTTTTGCACTACTGAAACATGGTAGAGCTGAATCTGTAGTTCTTTCATTCCTTCCTCAATTTGGATAGGATTGCAATCTCGCTGTGATGCGCATATAAGTGTTTTTGAGTTCGGTAGGTCATCCTCCTCGCTGCCTATCTGACATCCTGGCCAAAATGCGGCCCCATCACAGAGCCCTGTTTCCTCCAATTGTTTCAGGGGGTGATGAGAGTGGAGGTTAGCTGGCAGACACCCTCTGAAGGCTCAGATTACTTGCATTAACTCTGCTGTACGAGGCTCATCCCTGTGACTGTTTTCACTGAGTTGACTTATTATTGCCTTCTCAGTTGGAATGGCATTTTGACAGCATGATTATTGAGAGAGCTAAGCTCTTTCCATAAAGTTATGCAAGGATCCAGCAGAGCTTTTGGCGGTGCTAATGCGTTAGCGCCATTTGAAAAATCCAACGCTTTTCGTCTCCACAGAAATGGATCACATTTTGTGATTAAAAAGACACGTTTATGAGCTTACCCTCTGCCTGGTGCTGACGCAGATTACTTTGACTTTACAGGTGTCAGGTGCTTGCCGCCCTCCTTCCTTACCTTTGCCTCCTTGCAGGAGGTTATGAAACTGTGTGAGCGACAGAGCCAGTGACTTGCTCTAGTTTCCTCTCTGTAATCTCCACACCGTGCTGCTGGAGAAAACTGTCAAGTCCACAGTTCAGGTCAGAGACGAAGAAAGAGTGCTGAGGTGTCAGTCATTATCAGAACCAATGTCAGTTCACACAAACTGCTGGATACATTGATTCAGTAACTTGAAAACATGAAAGCAACGAGGTTTTCCGATACCAGATGCGTTGCAATTAACCATCAGTGTGTCTTGTCTCACACTTCTAACTTCATTTTAAAACCTCATAAGTTTTTTTCTTTTTTTTTTTTTTTTTACTACCCACTTAGAGGGCGACGTAATTAAGCCACAAGCCCATCAATAAAAGCTCTAGCAGAGGGAATATCCTCTACCCTCTCAGTCCTGTTGGTGCATAACACCTAGCAGGGCAAGTTCAACAACCTCAGCTGGCCTGTTAGCGGAAACACAGAAGTTACTTTATGCAAAGAAAATGAGGAGAAAAAAGAAGAAGAAGGGCGATGACAGAGAATTTTGATGATTCTGTATTTTCCATTGAAAGAAAACAAGAAAGCTGAGTTGGCGCTCCTTCTTCCCCTTTTCTGTCTTGCTGCACCGGGAAGAGCACGTTTCATGCCGAAGCTTTGTGACGTCTCAGTGTTTCCAGTTCTGATGTTTTGGCTCTTTCTGCTTGTCATGTGTTTTGATGACTTGTCAACGATTTCAACACTCCAAACGGGGTTCATTCATCTGGATGCGACTGGTTTTTGTGACCTTTGACCTGGTTGTTTCTCAATTTTGACACTAATACAATGAAGAATAATTGGGACTGTGTCAAAGTTGGGCAGAAACTTCCTTTTGGTCAGCTCATTAGGCAAAACTATTTATACACGTTAAACTTTTCCACATACTGCTGAGCAAACTTCACAGAACTATAAATTAGGTTTTCTTTTTTAGCCCTGTAGAAACGTCTTTTTTCTTTTCCACTTTATTTTTAAGTTTCTGCCACTTCCAGTTAGAGAACAATGTAATTCAGCTTCAGACACGAAAACAAATCATGAACTGCTTTGTTTTGTCCTCTTAATAAAAATCCTTAAGCTCAGTCAGATGGAGAACATCTATAAACATCACTTTTTAAGTCTTGCCACAGATTCCCAGTTATACTTACAGATCTGTTTTACCAGCTGCATTTGCCTTCAGATAAACCATTTGTTGTATTTTTAGCGCTTAATCCATCAGCCCATATTTCGCTATTGACCAGTTTGCCTGCACCTCGGGAAGTCAAGCTTCCCCACAGCATAGTGCTGCCACCATCCTGTTTCATTGTGTAATTAGTGAGGATCTGTCATTTTTATAGAGCCACCATTTTATGGCTATTTTCTAATCTGGGTATTTTCTTTTTCTTTTTTGGTGCGTAAAAGAAAGGAAAAAAAAACTAACAAGAAAAATATCTCAAAAACATTAATGATATATCAGTTTACTTTAATATCATCACAATATAACACTTTCAGCGTGAATCACTTGAAGAAATTCAATAAATGAATTCCATAAAAAGACTGAAAACTTGCATATATACATTTAAGAACAATGGTTCATTCTATATCCGTTTTGGCCACAGTTATTAGAATTGAAGAAAGTCCAAAAAGCCACGTGTGGCTCCGCAGCCGCAGGTTGCAGACCTCTGCAGTCTCTTCATTTTGACATGATGGACTGAAGGATGTTTACTGGAAATGTAAGGATTTTCATTTTCAACCTACCCCAGCTCCACAGTTTACACATTCAGTTTTCTTTGCTGTTTGTCCTTCATGATGATCCTGATGTCACTAATGTTCTCTAATAAACCTCTGAGGCTTTCGCAGAACATGTGGATTTATTCTCATAATAAACAATCATCAGGCGGACTCTGTTTATTGTTTTTGTGACTTCTGGAGGTAGCTGGTTGCTGGTGGACTTTAATTAGTTTGCAAAGAGATGCAAACATCCATTTCAAGTTGTGAAACAGTCAAGGTCTTTTTTCTGGAAATATCTGTTGTTTCTCATGTTTCAAACTGCGCCACTGACAAAGCCTGACCTTCTTAATCAGTTGAACACTTTAGATGCTGTTTATTCTCTTAAGTGACCTCCTGCTTGTAAAGCTGTCTCTGTGCCTGCAGCTCGGCAGAGGTCGCGATCCTGGTCCTAATTAGTTCATATAACAGGACTGGTGTGAAAAGTCAAAGCTGCTGACTCTGTCGCTGTCACCCCCATGTTGTCTCGGAGTAGCAACACAACACCAGCAGCTCGCTTAACTGGGGCAGAAATTCATTGCACCATATGGTAGTGCTAGTGCTCTTGATGGCGGCACGTGCAATTAAGTGTATGTGTGTGTTTCATAGCTTGATAGCTACATAAAAGGATCTGGGTGAGTGTGTGTGGGTTGGGGTGGGGGGGATTTATGGTTAGGTGACCCCTCCCAAACACATGCACACACTTAATTCTCTCTTTTCCCGCTCATGCAGCACATGCAGCTTTAGCCAGGACGCATGACTGGGATCAAGCTGCCACTGCTAAGTTTTTTTTTTTTTTGTGCTCAGGACTTGTGCTGTGCTCTTTTTAATGTGGCTGGTCAGCATTCAGTCACTGCCCATGTCAGCAGATGCCCATGAATAAAAAACCGTCCCTGTGTCATAAAAAGGATGTAAAATACAGCGCAGGAAATCCAGCCATGCATTAGTTTCATTTAGCTTTATATGCTGTTAAACTTTACAGTGTGTCACATTTTGGTCAACGCTATGGTAACGGCTGTGTTGTTGAAGTATGTTTCTGTGCCACAGTTGAGTTACTGCCCTCTTTCTGCTGCATTATGGCCTCCGCGCTTGGCTGCAGTTTCACTTCCTACAGGGATCATGAGCTGAGTAAACAAACTGTGTAAGACTGCATCATAACATTAAAGAAAAACCCCAGAACTCCACGATGCTTAATGTAAAAAAAAAAAAGAAGTTCTTGCTACATTCGTGTGTGGTTTTCCAGTGTTTTGAGTTTTACAGTGGCAGTGGTCGTCACTGGCTTGCTGCTCATTTGATTGACGCCGTGTGTTACTATTTTTTTTTTTTTTGTTGTTGTACCGAATGTGACAACTTTGCGTCTGCATCTACTTGCTGGGCAACAGATGGTCCAGCTCTCATTAGCTGACGGGGTCAGACAGACAGACATCCAAGCCAGTTCAGGCCGATTCATTCCAGGCTTAGCAGGGCTTAGATTCAAGGGGGGTCAAGGCTCGAGGGCACATGCGGGGGAAGGGTTTTCTGGAACCGTTTAGTGTTTTTTTTTTTGGCAATTCCTCTAAATACAAAAAGAAAAACCCTCTAAACTTATCACCATCTGAATCACCCTTGAGTCCTCCTAGGTTTTCAGCCCATGCAGAGTTTGGAAAAAACATGTTTTATTTCAATTTTATTTAAGCTCAACCTTATTTGGCAGCTGTAAGAATAATGCAACACCTGGACTTAACATTTTTCCTTTAAGAGCGCTTCCATGTTGAGCTCGGAGGAGGAGCAGGAGAAGAAGAAGCGGAGGGGAGGAGGGGGGCTGTCTGCAGTTTTGGACTTTACTGGAAACGAATGATGTCACCCAACCAGAGACAGCTCAACAACAGCCCGGACAAAAGATCTAAGGGGAGTAATAGAGACGTGACATAAGAGTGCAGAGCAGAGAAAGAGGAAGACTGAGCTTTAATGAAACTCCTTCAACAAAAAGGTGCATTCGACCGAGACTGGAGCAGAAGGAAATAGAGGAGGACTCAAATCCAGATAGTCTCAACTTTTAATTTGCAGCATTTTATTTATTCATGCACTCTCACTATACCGCTGATTATATTTCACTTAAATGCCCCATTTCAGCTTTAACTGTCTCATTTGTAAGGTCTGTGAAGCTAAAACATATCACTGCGACCCTGAGTTATAACTCGAGTTCTCTTTTTCTCTTCCCTGCTCTCACTAAAATCTCTGCTGACTCTGGATAAACACTTCGGTTTATAAACTCTGCCCTCTACTGGGAGGCATGCTTTAGCGACCCAAAGTCATCAACCACACGCAAACATTCGACCAAAAGCATCATGCTTATTCCTTTGCACACACACACAGACACACAGGACTTAAACGGTTTGAAAGCAGAGGTTATGTCAGGAGTGTGCATCGTTTGGAGATTTAATAGATTTCCCCTGACAGATACTCCCGTTCTCTCCTACCGTGTCGCTTTCCTGTTTGAAATTGAGGAATGATTTGTTCACTCCAAGGCAGGGAGACGTTGTCCAGTTGCGTCACTCTTGTCTTCCGGTCAGCGTGGTTCTTCTCAGTTTCTGTTTGAGCCGTGAACTCCTCGGTCTCTCACTCCCAAACTTGAGATAATGTTCGTTCGAGCTAATCTCGACAGTGTGCTGCACTTTGTCTGATGCATGACCTCCTAATCTCGTATGTAAACAGAGATGCTACAAACGCAGCTCAGGTTTCTCACAGTTGCTGTCTTTATATTGCTTTCAAGCGTCCCTCGCTTTTGCTGCTACTACCTGCTCTGTGCCTCTTTCGGGTCTCCTTTTGGTCAGTTTTTATGACCTCGCTTTCA
The DNA here is from genome assembly GCA_903067095.1 of Girardinus metallicus. Taxonomy (NCBI): domain Eukaryota; kingdom Metazoa; phylum Chordata; class Actinopteri; order Cyprinodontiformes; family Poeciliidae; genus Girardinus; species Girardinus metallicus. The sequence continues at coordinate 61,393 of CAEGAE010011593.1, read as the reverse complement.
GGCCAGCAGAAAGGCTCCGCAGCCAGTCAGGTATGAGGACAGCAGCCTCGCTGGAGTCGGGAGGCTGAGGGCAGGAAGCGGGAGATTTCCTGGAATGTGCGTTTCTTTCCCCCACTGTGGTGCAATAACAGCGCTCGCAGTGCGCCTCCTGTTTTTGTCCTCTTACTGTGGGTATTGTAGCTCACGGTGCTGTCCGTGGAGCAGAGGAGAGGCTGGATAATGGCAGGAGTCCTTTGATGAGTAATTTTAAGAAAGGATCCGCTCTGGTCAAGGACTTTCCTGAGTGGAATTACGTCACTAGGCATCCACAGAAAGGAAAACCTGGACAGGGAAATGGTCTGAATTACAATGCTGGGTTACTGGTGGGGTTTAAACATCCAACCTCACTGAAACCTTTGGCTTTTAGCAGCTGCAGACAGACTGAAACAAATTTATAGAGAGATATTGTATAATATTGAATTATCCGTCCACCCACTTTTTTACTATAAAAAAGTGCTGAAGGAAGAGAAACAATACAGCTATAAGTCCATCTTATACGTTCTCATTTTTACTGATAGGGATTCTTTTATAGTTTCCGTTTTACCAGCCTCTTTCTTCTAATTGTATGTCATAATGGCATTTTGGAGAGTCCCACATTAAACCTTGAAGGTATTTAGAATATAAATAATCTAAATACCTGTGAAAACTCCCAAAATGTTTCTCATCAAAGATGGGTTTGATTGCTGTACTGCGATTAAAGATTTTTCTATTTATTTTTAGGATGAATATAAATATTTTTGATTAAAAGCAAATTAATTGACATGCATTTTTTTATTTTATTTTCCCATTTCAACATTGCAAATGGTTTGATAGATGAAAAATTGTACTAACAAGTCCAGAGGACCCCAAAGCGTCTCACACAACATTCAGCCATTCAACCTTTCACTCACACATTTACACACTGTTAGTGGTGATACTGGATAGTAGCCATATCTGCCCTTACACCAAAATGCATAAGCTGATCTTTTTTATTATCCTAATGTTTTCCTTTGGGTTTAACTAACAACATATTGCAACTCCAGTCTTTAAATAATACATTGATTTAGGATGTTTTTGTGGAGCATTTAACTATAGTCATTTATCAGCAATCTGAAAGCAAATTGTCACTTGAAGAAAACAACATTTTGTTGCCAGAAACTCTGATTGAAACTATTTTAGTGCTGACCATGTTAGCCTGGAAACATTTTTTTTTTGTTTTTATCTCTGTAACAAACATTTGTTTCTCTTTACACCCAGGTATCCCCTTATTTTCCCACAAAATATTCCTGTGGTCTGCAACAGCTTACAATCTGGAACTACAACACTGGTGATCAGAAGCAGACAAAAGTTGTTCGGTTGATAAAATAGCAAAAGTATATATAGTTTTAAATTATACTTATGAGTTGTTAAAAAAAGTAGTTATTGTGAGCTAATTTGGCCTTGAGTTTAAGTAGCTGTAAATCCAGCTTCAGTTTTAAGTGCTCCTGGTTTGAGCAGCAGCTAGCAAAAGATTTCTGATAGTTGGATATAAAATATTAATTCATCATAAGTCCTACATGTCAGAGAAGCTGAACCAATCCCTTACCCAACAATAGCAATTTATAATAATGATAAACGCATTAATAATGTCCTAAAATCTGACAGCAACAGTCCTATATGGTGCGTCATGAACCTGAGGAGAATTGGTTGTGCGTTGTTCCCAAGTTGAAGGATGCGCACACTCATGCGGTCATCCATCACACACAGTTGCAGCCGTCATATTTGTCCAATGTCTTGTTTTCTGGGGACATGTGACATTAGTCCCGCTGTGAGACCAACACTCCTAACCCCTGGGACTGGGCCGAAGGTCTTCTGGGGTCGCAACCTTCCCACTGCCCCTCTGGGCTTCCCAGAGTTCCCCAGACCCGCGCGAACACCGGGGGCAACTTGGCCTGGGAATTGGACACAGGCCAGATTTGCAGCGCAACGAGGAATCAGAGAGAAGAGAAACTGATGCTGGTTGATACCACACATGGAGAACGACTGACGGAGATGTACAGCAGGCTTCCCTGGCCTCTCAGTGACCTTTGAGTAAAGCTGCTTGGGAGTACAGCTGGGCACCTCGTGTGTATGTAGATGAGTGATGGTGCGTTATAGTCGCTGACGCTGAGTGTGACATTTTGGTTGTGTACTGATGCGACGAAGGTGTAGATAGGGGCTATTCCAGTCTTATAAACCTAATATTAAAATTATAGACAATACATCATTATGTAGTTCAAGCATTCACAACCTCAGATCAATCAGTAACTTTAGATAGATTGGATGTGAGTCAGTTTTTTTGGCCACACAGGAAACTTGGTAAGTGAATTAAAAGTGCCTCGATTGTTCAATACTTTAAAATATAAAGTCTAATTTTGGAAAGGTAAGGCAACAAGAATAAAAAATAGTTTCTTTTTTTCCCAGGAATTTTCCTTTGTCGTTTATCAGCTCATAATAAATTTATGGGTCTACTTGCTCACATTTGCTTCATGTTTGCGATACAAAAAGACCCCTGACAAGCTCAGAGCTTGATTCACATCTTCCCGTTTATTCACACAAGTGGGCCGTTTGAGTACGTGTGGAGACACATTCACAGTGGAACAGTGCTGCCCGTTCTGACACACTAAGCCCATTCTCCTCTGCTGCCATCAACAATGCACAGTACCAGTGACGGCATCCACCGCTTTCCTTGTATTGTCCCACACAGGGGCCGAGGGGTTGCAGATGTTTCACACACAAGGCGGCTGTTGGGTGGAAGATAATAATCTATATGTAGATTATTTACACCATTTGTGTTTGAAACGTCAACTTAAACCGAGGGTGTGGAAGAGTTAGTCGGTTGAAACGTTACGTCAACAGCCAAACATTATGAATAACGTCTTATTAACCAGGATCTGCAGCTACTTTTAACTCTAGATAGTCTAATATTGAATTAGCTGCTAAAGAATTAAAGGTTTTTTGTAGTATGAGAAAAGCACTACTTCACTCTACTGTGCACAACAGCTTCAGCATGGAGAGACTTTTAATGGGATAAATAAAGGCACAGGAAGAGATAATTACAGAATTTGTAAGGAAAATTTGATCCTCATGGCTCGACTTGAGCATCATCTGCTCAAAACACCCATTATCAGGTCTGACAGGCTACATTACATGATTTTCTTTTTTTTTCTTTTTTTTTACTTTTATTTATATTTTATTAACTTCTTTTGTTCCATGATCCATACTCAGCATCCAATGACATATTGCAAATGTTTTTCTGATTGAAATTGTCTTGTTCCCCCCCGCCCCCCCATTCTCCTTTTTTTTCGAAAGTAAATAGATAGAGGGGAAAATCCAAATGATTGGACACGAGCATTTCCTTCTAACTCGCAAAGAAACAGGTTTTACGTTACCAGTGAAATTGCGCAAACAGAAATCGCAGCTCCGAGTGCGCACATTGTTGTCAGTCTGATGAAAGTCAGACAAAAAAAGGAGGAGGAGTTTAAACAGGACTGTTGTGAGTAGAGCAGGAGGAGGAGGTCGGTCATTCAGTGGAAGAAGGGAGTGCTTGCTGACAGACCAGAGAAGCAGGAGTCTGACTATAGACAGAAACGTGTGGAGGAATAAAAACACTTTTAAAGGATCTTTATTTGAAAAAAGGAGCACTTTTTCCTCTTATTATTATTTTTTTTTTTTACCCCCCTGATTGGATTATTCTGGAGCGCTGATGCTGTCCCCGGACCATGAAAGAAACGCTAACCATGAAGTTTGCCTGGAAAACTAAAATGGTAAAAACAAAACAAAACAAACAAGCAAAAAAAAAAAAAAAAAAAAAAAAAAAAAGACAAAAGGTTACATTAGTCTTTCAGTCTGTGCTGTGTTATGTGCGGTTTAGAAAGCAGGGGGAGAGTTGGGTTAGGTTATAGAGTTGGTGGTTTAGGGTAGGAGGAGGAGGGGTGCATGTGCTCGGGAAAGCTGTGGATAACGGGAGAAAGGAGAAAAAGGAGGAGGAAGAGAGTGAATATGGGAGGAGTGGGGGGCAGCTGAACACTTTTGCTTTTATTATGCTTTAAACCCAGTTTAACCTACATAGAGCTTCTGCGTAAAAATGAGGCGCAGACTTTGGAAAAGCGACCTCAGACATAGCCTAAAATCCTCGACCCGTCTGCTGACGCCTGCACAATGATGGCTATGAAAACTTTTGTTTGGGGATCCACAGTGTGACAGAGACTGGGAACAATTGGCGCAGCCCCCAGGGGCCAAAGCAGGCTCGCCACAGGTCCCAGCTGCGTCCTGGAAATAATAATACGCAGCAGATCAGCGCCGCAGATTTAACACAACTGTTGTTTTATTGTGGGTATTGTTTCAAACCATCTGATAATGCTGTTTTTGGGAAGAGATGCTAATGTGTACCTCTCTGTAGCGTTTGTGTTTCTTCTGTGGTGAGATCCGATGATATGTCCGGATTTTTCAAGTGAGGTTCTCTGATTCAGTTATAAACAGAAAATAGCTTATCTACATTATAACTCTCTTGGTGTGTTCATTTAGTATAAATAGTTTTGTAGTACCTGGAAGCTGATAGCTAACAGCCAGAATGACTAAGATCAAATCTGACTTTTACTGCCTCGAAACAATCGTGAAAACATTTTTGTTTTTTATAAACTATTACATTTGCATTGAATTTACTTAGAAGTCTATAAATCTTTGCATTAATGTTAGTTGGAGTTGTTTGTATTGAATTTTACACCTCATCCCTTACGGTTTGTTTCTGGTGCATGTTGCACACAGGACGATTATTTGTGGCTATAGTGTTTAAATAATAATTGCTTTCTTTGTAAATAACCATCAACCTTCAGAACAATTTAAAAGTTTGTATAAAAGTGCTGGCATAGAGGGCATTTCGAGTTGTTTTAAGAAGTCAATCTTCACCACTTAGACTGTCAGCTTCAACTTCTGACTTCAGCTTGTCTAGACTAATGATGGGACATCTTTATACTTTCAAAATTAATTTTATGAGAACAGCAAGAACATCCCCTAAAGGCAGAATTACGATTTCAGGGTAGCAGCTGCTTGTTCAGCATCCAATACGGCTGCTGTGCATATAAAATGTAACAACTGCTGCAGGTGGCAGCTATTTATTAGCACTTCCAGCAGTTTGTACCTCACTAAACCACGGACACACATAGTGCTGCATGGTATCTATTTATCAGCATGTTCTTTTAATGTTTGAGTATGTGAAATAGAGAGAAATATCCATTTTTTATTTCCATTTTTATTGGTAGTCAATGCCGAAGCAAATAGCAATCCCGCTCGCTTCATGACTTTCAACTAGAAAATGCTCGAGTAGAGCTCAGATTCAGGCTCCAACTCCAAAGACAAATCAAACCCACCACTACACTGAATGAAGTCACCAGGAGAGTTAAGTCATAACTGTTCGACAATATCCTTCTTTCTCTAATAAAGAGCTCGCCTCTCTGCTGTGTTCGATGACTTGCATCCTCTGTACACTCTATCTACACTGTCGCTGTTGTCGAATAACTTCACGTGTAAATGGAAATGTTTTGGTTTCCATTTGCATTCAAAACTCCCAGGAATGCTGCCTCAAAATGAGCCTTCAAACATGTCGCACGAAAACACACCTCCATCATGAAAAAACAGACGGTGTGTGTGCAGGACTGTGAGCTCAGCGGCACTAAGACCTCCCGCTATTGTTTTGGTAGTGTGTGGACTGCATGAGTCATCCACTGATGTATTTATCTGTCTCTGCGCCAGTCGGCCGGTCAGCCAGAAGCGGGTCAGGGCAGTCGCGAGGGCGGGGACATATTTCTGACCGTCAGACGAGAAGCAGATTGTGTGTTTGCAAATCATTCCTACTCTTTCTCTTATCTTTTTTTTTGTGTGTGTATCTGCTTTTTCACTTTCACATCCCCATCTTTCTGTTAAAATCCAAACACAGCCCAGTCATGGGCCTCCTAGACCGACCACTGAGCCTGTTAATGGCAACATTGACCCTTGATTCTTTTACCCGCTGGCCCTCTGTTTGGGGAGTAGAAGTGGACTTTGCCACGGAGTTGTGTAAATGAGAGCGGGAAGGATCTTGGCTGGTGCTGCCTTTGTGTTCTTAAGGATTTCTCCAGAAAGTGCAGCGAGCTGATTGTTTATATCTGGCCAGTGCTTCTCCTTCGTAGCCAGCCCTGCCTTTGTTTTTGTCTCCGAATGCTGATGCCTCAGCAGATCTCTCTCCAAGCAGGAGTTTTGCATTATGACTCCGCTCTGCTCGCTCTGTTTGCTTATTCACTCTCGTGTTTGGAAGTAATTTACATGCAGATACAAACATTTCATTCTTTGGCGACAAGATCAGAACAAATCTATTTAGTCTTAGCGCTCTTTTCTTTCAGCGTACATTTGCAACCGTTCTCCTTTGAGCTTCGCCAAAAAGGCGCCTGTGACAGCAAAGAGGAAAAGTGAGAATCTAGGTGTTTGTTCGGGAGAGTCTACTCTTTTAGCCTGTTATCTTCTGTCTGTCTGAGCTCTGAGAAAGCAATCCAAGCCAGATTTCAACTCCAGAGACAGGCGGTGAAAGAGATGGATGTGGAATAAAAGAGAGAGTAAAGAAAAAGGGAGGGAGGCCTGGCAGGCTGCTGCGCTGGTGGGGGCTGGGGAAAGTGTGGTCCTTCTTTATGTTTTACTGCACTCCTCTCTCCCTACTTTGTTTCACTTTATGCTGTGGTTGTGTTTTTTTTTGTGTGTGTGTGTGTGTGTGTGTGTTCAACCTTCTGCTTCTTTTTCCTGCACCAGTCTCTAAAAAGTCAATTCCTGTTTGTTTTTTTTAAAGTCATGGTATTGACATTTGTGCAAGTGAGGCTGCTGCTGCTGCTTACTGGAAGCTGTTTTATCTCTTAATCCTCAACATGCGGTCCCTCCTCTCCTGCAAGAGGTTCAATAATATTTTTCCTCTTCTTTTCAGAGCTCGGTGCAGGACTGGGGGGAGGAAGTTGAGGAAGGAGCTGTCTACAATGTGACACTGAAGAGGGTTCAGATTCAACAGGCGGCCAACAAGGGAGCAAGATGGCTGGGGGTGAGTCCGACATGAGGGGTTGCATCTGGTCAAGCTTTTCCAGTGTCGGGTCAAGTCGCACCTTTACCGGTTTATGCGGCCATTTTGTTCCCTCTTGCATTCATTTCGCACCCGAATCAGGTTGATTTTTTTGGTAATTTTGATAAGTACAAAAATATATATAAATCATATATTGCTCAGATCTCGTAAATTTTTAAATGCAATTGTATGTTATTTTCTGAAGATACTTTTGTTTTAACGTGGTTCCGATACCAATTTGTGCCAGTTAACTCTTACAAAATATGAGAGCTTATGGCCCCTGCCTGACCAAAAGGAAACTTTATGTTTTATTGGCGTCTCAAAATCACATTTCCTACTATGCCATAACCTTGTACGTAACCAATGGATATCAGCTTCTCTTTCTCTGTAAGTGAGCATTTTCCATGAGTTGTGGAAAAAAAAGAGGCATGAAATTCCCTTTCTTACATATAATTTAATTTAGCTGTGTAATATATCTTTCTGTTAAACCCTTTTTCCATTTATTTTGGCTCCGGTCCCTGTTTGGGCCAGTCGACTCTTATGAAACATGACAGGTTATGACCTCTGATCAAGTCGTAACATCTCTGAGTGACCTTCTTCTAACACCTATACTGCAGTCATATAACCGCATTTCTTTACAGTAGGCTATGACTAGACCATAAAAATATGACCTTGTATAATCGGTTGTGAGCGCAGGCTCAAAACAAACCTAAGCAGACACATGAACTCCTGATACTTTTCTTCCTTCCCGGCTTTCTGCTGCAAAAATGCAAAACCCGAGATTTTTTTTAGGTATGTTGAACTGCCATAAATTTGACTATACACAGATGGTTTGTTGAAGCTATCTGTTGTTTAAAACCAGAACGTCTCGACTGACCCTTTCTGTTTAAATCAGCCGTTTGTGGGCCGACAGACACCACTGTTATTGTTTTAACGTTTTAAGCCTGCTTAACTTAGGCAACACCTTTCAGCAGCTGGCTAAAAAAAAAACAAAAAAAACAGCAGTTTCACTCGAGTTGGACTGTTTTGCTAGAGCATGTGATTTCCTGACTTTTCCAGCTGCTGGTAAAGCTGCTTGTTTCTCCGCATGGGGAAGCACATTCTACCAAATGCTGGTACGGAGGAAAAAACAGAGTATTAAATGCTTTTCCAGAGAATATGAAGCATTACTGTTTTCCTCTGCTATTATGCCTTGCACAATACGATGCTGTGGACTGTATTATTGTGCAGCACAGAGGGGACAAATTATAAGGCATTAGCTTGCGTTAGAAGTTTTCACAGAGTTTCTGTTTGACATAAATCAGAGTCTTGTATTTTGTCCCATTGGTGTTTTTCTTTTTTTTTTTTTTGTATGGGGCATGTTGGGGAACTTGGTGAGTAAGCTGCATAATAACACAAAAGCCCTGCGGCTATAAGGGCCCATTGATGTATTGACAGTGGCGTGAGGCACCGACTGTGCTACAGCTAATTAAAATAAAGTGAGTGTTTTGATCGGTGCCAGCCACTGACCACGGAAAGCAGGAGAAAATTCCAGCTGACACATCAGTACACTCCCTGGAAGTTATTGATTGTCGGCGAAGGAGAAAGCAGCTCTAACGAGTTCAGTTGTATTGAACAGGATTTCAAACGGGCAAATCTTGTTTATTTTCATGCACTGCGATTTGTGACGTTTAAGACTCTGTGACCCAGCAGTGACTCAACTGGCATAGATAGAAATCTTACTTGTTACGTGTTTAGGCTCTTATCAGAGGGGAGTGGTGGGAGAAGTTTGCTCAGCCGCTGTCCTCCTCTGTGTCTGGAGGACCAGTGGAGGAGGGGCTTCACTGTGATTAAAAGCAGATTGGAGCGTTTCCTGTTGCAGCGCGCTTACTTCAACAAGGTCTCTCTCCTCTCAGTGCGCATATGTGCCACCCTCTCACAGTCTTTCCCTGCCTGTTTTTCGCTCGATTCCCCTTTGAACACAATAGTCGGACACATCTGGAGAAACTGGAATTAAAAATAGGTCACGGCTGTTGTTGCTGTTTCCTCCTTATTCTTTGGTTATCAGAGATGGATTGATTTTTATCTCAGACTATAATTTATAACCTTGTGTCTTATAAACATGTCGTGTTCTTGTTTTTCTGAACACGACAGAGAAATATGCCATGAATAAACTCTCTACCAGAAAATACATGTTCACTGTTTCCTATAGTACTAAATTTAGACAGTGTCATTAATGTCTGAGGCGCTGCAGTACAGAGCATGCTAATAAATAAAAAAAACATAAAAGTATTTCATTAAATACTCCAGATATTAGCGCAATATGTAGCAGTAGTATTATAATAACTTGTGAGATCACGCAAGCCCTTTAAAGTGTTTATTTTTATCTTTGCACTTATTGCAAAGATAAGTGCAATAAGTGCAAATTGTCATATGAAATTTTTATGACAAATTCATATTGTTTTGCTGCCATTTTGTACACATTTTAACCATAAGATACAAATGTGTTTTCCTTTGTACTTAGGCATCTTCATATATACCATTAAAATGATTATGAAAATGTCAAAATCAGAATTATAGATAAATGTTATGGTTCCTTATGTTGCTAGAACGATTTATTGAACCCTGAACAAACTTTTCTTGGTTTTGATCCCTCTAGTCATGTCTATTTCCAAAATGTGAGACATGACCTCTGATTGAAGTCAAAATAACTCTATGAAGTTACCTCCAGCTGGTAGATGTTTTTATTGGAATCCTTTTACCGCATTTGCTTCCAGTCGACTATGAGAAAACTACTAAAAATCGCTTTACATCTGTGGCTTTGGACGGTGTGAGATGTCCTCCTGGGGTAAAAAGTGATAAATGGTTGGTACAAAATGTCCTGTGGTTCAACTTTGAACCCAAAAAAGTTGATTACAAAGTAACCAAGGCAACAATGCTAAATAATAACAAAGGGGGGGAAAGACCTGCACTTGAATTTACTTCAGCATGATTAGTTTTTTTTTCCTTCAATTTATTTTGCATAATTTAATTAATGTTGCATTTTTTGTCATTTTAATAATCCATCTTAATTTAAATAATTGCATGCTTTATTAATATGTGTATTCATTTCTGTCACTTCCTTATTTGCTTTTTTTCTTTCATTATGTCTATTTATTTATTTATTTTTTCTTTTCATATCCCGGGTTTAGCTTTTTCACATCGGTATACATATTTGACTTTGAAGTCGGGTTTGGTGAAAAATCTCCAACTTTCCAACTTAAAACTTCAGGAGATATTCTCCTCAAATTTTCAGTCTTTAAGCTCTGTTACAAAAATGAGCCGGTTTGGAGATAAGCAGATAAAATTAGAAATCTGAAATGTTCACAAAAACTATTGGCATAAAAGTTACAAATTCAGATTTTTCTAAGTTTTCACCAGGTTCATTCCAATGTGTGACACACTATTAAAAAATCAGCCTTCTTCGACTACGTGGTGAAAAGCAGCGACTACAATACTCTAAAACGCAGACGGCGGAATGTTAAAAGGAAATGCAAAAAAATAAATAAACTTGGGGGGAGGGAGGAGAAAACACAAGAAGGAAATTACGCACAAATAAAGGACTAATGGGTTCAAATACTGAAAGAAAAACTATCATGGAAATACTTTTATGGTGAAGATATAAACTTGTTGGAGTTTTCCTGCAGAAAATGCTAAAGTATTCAACCTAAAGTAAAATTTTCTGATATACTTGTTCCATCTGAGAGCGACCAAAGCAAGACGCACGTAGCAGGAGTTTGAGTGTGTTCTGCTGCAGCAGTCTGAAGGTGTTTGTTTGTGTTTAGGCGGAGGGCGATCGCCTGCCTCCCGGCCACACAGTGAGCCAGCTGGAAACCTGCAAAATCCGCAGCATCCGCGCCGGGACTCTGGAGCGCCTGGTGGAGACGTTGCTGACGGCTTTCGGAGACAACGACCTCACTTACACCTCCATCTTCCTCTCCACCTACAGAGCCTTTGCCAGCACCCAGACTGTACTGCAGCTACTACTGGACAGGTAGGCCGGATACATTTTTTTTCTACATTTTTTAATCTACATCAAAAAAAAAAAAAAAAGAAGAACATTACATACGTGATTGTGAATGGCTGCAAGTTTAAATAGAGTTTTTTTTTTAATTCTCTGGCAGGTATGGGAGTGTGGACGAAAATGATCAGGACGGCACTGAAAGCAGTGACGCCATTAGAAAGTGAGACTCAGTTTTAATACGTCACAGTCACTTCCAGCTGAGCTCCTGTTGACATCAGTGATTAATTACGCACGTCCGTCTCTGTGCACCGACAGCGCCCTGGCTTCTATCCTGCGTGCCTGGTTGGACCAGTGTCCCGAGGACTTCCAGGAGCCTCCGGACTACCCCTGCCTCCACAGGCTGATGGAGTACCTGCGGAAAGCTCTGCCAGGTTCAGAGGCTCTCCGACGTGCCGAGGGTCTGCTGGAGCAGCTGCAGGGTCAGGCCAACATGGACGAAGCAGACGGTATCGGTGTTTTTTTATTTATTTATTTTTTCCAATTATGTTTAATTTCCTCTCTGTCTTTTGTTAATTTATTTGGGATCTAATAATTTATTTACCTTTTGTCTGTTTTTAGTTGGTTTCCAGGGAAACAGCTCCTTCTGCCTTGGGGAGGAAGAGGACGTGGAAATCGAGGTCCAGGAGGACTTCCTGTCATTTGAGGCTGACCTGGTGGCTGAGCAGCTGACCTACATGGATGCGGTAAGAGGATGGAGAGAAAATGGAAACATTGCACATCTCTACGATGCTTTTCCTCTGAAATATCCCTACCGCTACAGCCATCGATAGAGGAGGCCACTGGATGTTTTCTGAAACCCATATTCAGAAAAATTCAGAAATATTTTAATGTAATGAACCCACAAGAAAACTTTGGAATTTCATACATTTGCTTAAAATGAAATACTTAAAAAAAAAATTTGATTGATTTACCCTAGTCAAGTCAGAGAAGCTCATTTTACTAAGTAGATCTGAAAAATGTTCGTTACCATTTATCAAACCAGATGATGAAGATTTCTCGTGTGTTGCCATCACGTGTGGCAAAAAAGCTAATTAAAAAGCCTCACAGAAACTCATCTTGTTTGGATATTTTAAGAAAATATTTTATTAAAAAATAAGAAAATGCTTTTTTATTTTTTAGAAAATAAGAAATGTGTAAATGTATTTCTCTATATATATAAAGTGAAAGTTTTGCTCGGCTTTCAATTTTGGCCCCTTTTCACATACTTTCCCTCCGATTCTTTGATAGCTTACTTTGACAAGTAAAAGTAATTGAATAAAAACTTTGAGACTTGACAAAAAGAAAGGAAAGGGAAAAGTCAGAAACCTGTTCAAATACCTATATAATCTCATCTGCACAAGTTGTATAAGCAAAAGTTGAGCTGTTAAAGCACCAAATATCCATTAGTACCACATAAACTGGGTAATTTGTGTTCATGTTTATTGAGAAATTACTCAAGCTACTTGAACTTATGCTGCTCTTGTCTGAAAACTCAGCTAGTGCTGCGCTGTACTCACAGCACGTCTGGCCGTACTCAGCAGCAGTTTCTGTATCTTTTCTTTCCAGCTGTTGTTTAAAAAGGTCGTCCCCCACCACTGCCTGGGCTCCATCTGGTCCCAGAGGGACAAGAAGGACAACAAACATAGTGCTCCCACCATCCGCGCGACCATCACCCAGTTCAACGCCATCGCCGCCTGCGTGGTGAACACGGTGCTGAAGCACAGACAGCTCAGACCGCATGTCAGGGCGAGGGTCATCCAGCGCTGGATAGACATTGCCCAGGTCAGGAAAAGTTCCAGAAGCATCCCAGATACAGTTGCGAAAAGTTGCGAGCCACTTTGTGACCGTTTGTTTGGCTTCTCGGCGCAGGAGTGCAGGATACGCAAAAACTTCTCATCCCTGAGAGCGATTGTGTCGGCGCTGCAGTCCAACCCTTTGTACAGATTGAAAAGAGTATGGGCCTGTGTTCACAAGTAAGCATTCAGCCTCTCCAGGGTGCACAATAATCTAATTTAAACAAATTGGGCTTTTGGCAGAATTTCCTGAAAGCAAGTTGCTGCGGGGTTTTTTTTTCCGTTTTTTTTTTTGCACGTGTAGTTCAGCACCTGTTTCTGATCCCGTTTGCTGAAATAAGCCTGTGTTTTGATGCAGAGACAGCATGCAGACATTTGAGGAACTCTCAGATATTTTCTCTGACCACAACAACTACCTGACCAGCAGAGAGCTGCTCATGAGGGTAAGTCGGATCTAGATTGCCTCCCACTGACCCAGCCAAATCCCAAAATGCATTCCTATTTAACTGGCGTCAAACTTCAGGTGAAAACCTTTTTTTTTTTCGTTCATTCACAGGAAGGTACTTCAAAGTTTGCCAGTTTGGAGAGCTGTGCCAAAGATCACCAAAAGCGCACCCACAAGAGACTGCAGCTGCAGAAGGAAATGGTGAGAGAATCCCTGGTGAAGTTCAGAAACAACAAGCAGACAGATGGATTTTTTTTCTTTTTTTTTTTCCTTTTCAAAAGCGGCCGACACGAAAAGAAAAATGCAAACAACACATTCCTCCTGAGTAATGTAGTGAAAGGAGAATTCTTGCCTCTCCAGGATGCTGAAGCCACATACTTAGCTTTGTTTATCCAATGCACTGTGTGCTGTACGCACATTAAGTCGGGGCTGTAATTTACAGGCCTGCCTCGCCATCTGTCAACAGCTCAGTGTAAATTAAAGCTGCAAGCAGCAAAATACAAAATTTCCAGCAGCATCAGGGAGAGAGCTAAGAAAGAAGGGCTTGGTGACTAACCCACCATTACAGAAGCCACAAATTGCTCTCTATCTGTTCACTTTCTACAAATTAACTGACATTTATCAAATCTGAGAGGCTTTTTCTCTCAAATATTAGAAATACACATAACCAATGTTATAAGATCAAATGCAATATCTTATTTACTTTTAAAGTGACCACAAAAAAAAAAACGTTTCTTCACAGGGCGCGATGCAAGGGACAATACCGTACTTGGGGACATTTCTGACTGATCTGACCATGCTGGACACAGCCCTGCCAGACATTGTGGAGGTAAACAAAAAAAATGCACCAGCAGTTTTAGTCCCTCGTCTGTTTGCTGTGAGTGAACAGAACCTTGCAGATGTGATGTTGATGCCCGTGTTGCTGCCGTCCCAAACGGCGCGCTCCACCTAATGCTGTTTTCCTGAGCGGTCGCCGGTATGTGATGTCCCCAGGGTCTGACTGTACGCTCTCTGTGTCTTTGTGTCCATAGGGGGGCCTGATCAACTTTGAGAAGAGACGCAGGGTGAGGAATCCTCCTAGTTATTGGCTGACATGAAGGATCCAAATGGCTTTTTTGGCTTTTTTGATGTGAGGCATTTTTTTTGCCTTTGATGACCGTCCTTCTGTCCTTCTGTCCTTCTGTCTCTGCAGGAGTTTGAGGTGATCGCCCAGATCAAGCTGCTCCAGTCGGCCTGTAACAGCTACTGCCTGACTGCAGACCCGGCCTTCCTCCGCTGGTTTAAGAACCAACCTCAACTCAGTGAGGAGGAGAGGTACTGCTGCTTTTCTCTCTCTGTATCTCGTCTCCTAAATGTGTCAACAATCAAAATTAGCTGTGGTCTGTTGGATCTATTGTTCTATCTATTGTTTCTCCTTGTTTTCTACCATTTCTTCACTCCCCACTGATCTACTGTGTTGATTTTGTCTTTTGTTTCTCCTCTCTGCCTAGCAGCGCACATGGCTTATTAAAGTTTTATGATATTCAAGGTTTATTGCTCTGTCTTACAGCTACGCCTTGTCTTGTGAGACTGAAGGGCTTGGCGACAGCAGCCCGACTTTACCCAAACCTCGAAAGAGCATGGTGAAGAGAATCAGCCTGTGAGTTCACTCACAAAACAGATGATCTGGGTGGGGGGTTACAGTCACGTCTAAGCATATCTTTCTTTTTTTAACATATAACTCCCATTCCTCCACTGGGCAGATTGTTTCTTGGGCCAGACAGCAGCACAGCCAGTTCACCAGTCAGAGAGACGCCGTGCTCGCCTCCTCCTGGCAGCTCGGGAGAGAGCATGGACTCGGTCAGCGTGTCGTCCAACGACTCCAGCAGTCCATCTGACAACGAGGGGCTCGCCAGTCCGACTCACAACGCCGACTCCAGTCAAAACAAGGTGAGTTATGACCGAACTGGCTGTCAGGAATAGAACAAAATAGAAGTATCCGTTACTGTCCCACCGAGGGGAAATGAAAGGTAAGTGGAAGAGTGTATATTCACACAACATAAAAGATAAGAATGAGGTACAGTACAGCAAGGGTAAATTTAAAACATGAGAATCAAACTGTGCAGTTTTTAAAAAAAGCTTACTCAGACTTAGAGTAATATGCAAAGGAGTGGTGCAATTCAAAGAAAAAACAAGATGTGAATGTTTATTTTGTGCATAAAAAGCAGACTATTTACAAGACGTGGGAAAAAACTGCAAACAATAATATACTACAAATAAAAGTACAAGTGTTATTTAAAATTAGATAAAATTGTAAATAATAGCAGGGATGCAAACATTTATGGAGGTCAGTGTGCAAAAGAACAAAAACTATGAATAATTAGACATGTTCCATGTGGAGTATAAAAAATGGCATTAGTGGAAATCAGCTAGTGACTGTTAAAGTTTGCAGTCAACTTTTTCTTAGAGACATTTTTAAAGAAAATAAATTCTAACTATTCTAAAAAAAAACATCATCCCTCAGAATAGAAAAAGATGGAGTTATTTCTTATCATTTCCATGAATGTATGACTTGGCGCAACACATTGCTGAGCTGAATGTCATGATTCTATGGTTACTGGAAGGAGGAAGGGGAAAGGAAACAAACAGAAAAGAAAAGAAAATGTAACTTTCTAATGAGTTAACTGTTTTTACTTTTTAAAACTTGCAAAAGTATCGCTTTGTTTCAGTTGTTCTTTCTTCAGCTGCTGCCTCAAATAACATTTGTACATGACCACGTCTGACTCTCCTCAGCTCTCAGAGTCATCGTCCTGCACCTCGCTCCACTCCATGGACACCAACTCATCGACCGCCAGTGGCTCCATGACTCCCGCGTCGCCCTCGCTGCCTGGGCGTCCCGGCACCCACAGGCGGTGCATCTCCCTCACGCCCATGTCCCCCTGTTCCCCAAGCCAGACCCCGGCGTACAACACCCAAGCCCAGGACGCATGCGTCATCAGAGTCAGCCTGGAGCACGGCAACGGCAATCTGTACAAGAGCATACTGGTGAGCAAAAACACAGGCTTTGTGTTTTTAAAAGAAAACAGCTTGGCATTTTGAGGCAATCTGCGATGAAGCAGGCATAACCTGATGTGTTTCTTGTTGTTAAATAGCTGACCAGTCAGGACAAGACCCCAGCTGTGATAGTTAGAGCAATGGCGAAGCACAACCTGGAGGTGGAGCCACAGGAAGGATTTGAGCTGGTGCAGGTCATCTCTGAGGAGAAAGGTAAAAACATGGCTGCCAAAAAGTGTAATTCAAAGGCAAACGGATTCACACACAAACAAACAAACAAAGATTTCAACTTTAGTGATGTTTTATATTCTCTGCTGATTATTTGACCTTGATCTCATTTAGAAATACATCACTGACAGCTTCTTAATACTAAGTGTTTGTCTTCTCTTAATGCCTTTCAGAGCTGGTGATTCCTGACAACGCCAACGTCTTTTACGCCATGAACACCGCAGCCAACTTCGACTTCCTGCTGCGCGCTCGAGGCTCCGCCAGTCGACCCGTGCAGCTGAGGAGCCGCTGCAGCTCCACTCTTCCTCGCACTCAGCATCGCTCCAGCCTCTCGGTCAGACTCAGCAAAGTCACGCTGTGACCCCCTTCCCGGTCCTCCTTGGCCTCTTCACTAATCCTAGCCACTTTGGATGTTAGCAGTGGGAGGATTCATTATTAAACTAAGAGCTCTGAGTTATTTAACGTGGACCCTATGCATTTCAGTGAGCTCTCAGAGACTGTTTCCAGACTCTTCCCATTTGGGTCTCATCACAAACTGTGCCATCATCACCTTGTCAGCCTTAATGTGCAACTGTGCAACAGTGACCCCATGTGGCCTCCGACAGATTTTTGCACAGGCAGGGGGCAGCCGAACCCCCCGACCTCCAACAGTATTGTGAAGATGACTTATCTGTGTAGATGAAGCTTTAATGTCCTTAAAACAGAAATGAAACAGCAAGTTTCTGGTGTTCAGTCCTGTTTGACTTTGTTAATAATGACTGAGTGGACCTTCAACAGTATTCTGAACCATACTGAAAGAAACTTAACGTCAGTATTTTTCCCCAGTTGGGCATCTTGAACAGCCCTTGTCTGGCTTGTGCACAGTGTGCACAGTGTATGTGTGTACATATATATGTGTATATGTTTGTGTGTACGTGTTCTCCCTCCCCCGCCCCTGCTCTTCCCTCATGTTGTGAGCTGTAATGCTGGGTTGGTGCATTCTGATTGGCTCCTGTACTTGGTTTTATCAAGTCATTGGCAAATACTGAAAAGGCCTTACATGCCCTGTCTTCAGGGTGAAGAGGTGCAATCAGTGCTGCTTTCTGATGCAGATTTATCTTTTCGCATGAAAAAAAGGAATAAAATGTATGAGGACTGAAAATGAATTTGGCACCCTACTGAAAGAGAAGGCAGATAAACGTCTCCGACTGATGCCAGTTGACAGATGTCAGGGTTATGTGAATCTGAAGGATGAATGAACCACTCTGTAAGTGGTTTTACTCCCTCTTTACTAAATGAATTCATGTTTTTGTATTTTTTTTTATGTTTTTTTTTTCATTCAGAATTGTATTCACCAATGTGAGGGTAACAAGAAATCTTCCACACGAGTGTTAATGAACTCAAATTGTTATAAAAGACCATCTGTGCCAGATTTTACTTTGACTAATTCAGAAGGACACTATTTTATTATCCATCTGTGCCATAAAAACTCTTCCCATCTGCAGGCCAGGCCAGTTTTCCCTTCAGACTAAATCAGATCAGCATCAGCAGGCGCCTACAGGGTCGCGGTCATAATACGACTGTGACCAGTCTGACCGGTTATACTCCAGCAGCGCACAGTTGGGACTTGTGTCGCCATGCCAGGCTTTTTCATGCAACACTTCACTTTGAGATGTTTTCCTAAAACCCATCCTCATTTCCTGTTCTCCACTGCCAAAGATACTTATTCTACATGAATAAATAAATTATTGTCATTATTATCAAACTTGTCTGTTTGACTTCTGATTTTGAGATACATTTATTTCGAGCACATCTCTCTGAGCACATCACAGCATGTCCATCGTCTTGTGATGCACGGCGCTCTCGCTCCTGTTTGGAATAATAATGTTCTGTTCTGTAGGATAAGCCCCGGATATTTATTGGAGTGGAGGACATTTCTGCTGACTTGACTGCAGCAGTCAGGGCCTCTTTCCTGAATCTGTTTTTGCTCAGATCAACTTTTTAAAGCCTATTGTATATATTTAACAGTGCAGCAAATGTTACAGTATTGACAGACAACTGTAGACCAGCTAAATATTGGCTCACTCTTGTGATTGTGGTCATTCTTTGAATGGTGGTTTCCTGTTTTCTTCTTATTTCTGGTTTTGGTTTCCTTTCCAAAGCATCAGGTATATTTTAGTTGAGCAGACTATCATTTTCTTGACTTCTGAATGTCTCCAATCAACTAAGTCAAAGTATGTTGAACAAAGTCTGAACTGACCCATCTGCAGGTACAAAACATTCTGCCTTTATCCTGTTTGACACCTGTTTGTTTCAAACCTGTTTATTTATAGAACGAAATGATTCACTGTTGAACTCGGCTGTTATAATTTAACCTAAATTCCTTCAAATTATTGATTCAGTTACAGAGCAGCATGCATTTGTCGACTGTTGAGTTTTTATTTCTCGTCTTAGCAATTTATTTTTCATATTTCTACCAAAAAGAGTGACTGATCTGATTTGTGATGTTGTAATGCTATTCATTTGAACCCAACTGTTTGCATATTAATCTGAAGAGATATAGGTCACAACATCTGGATAAAAACAACCCTTCATGGAGTCCATTGTGGCACATTAGGTGGTGCTGGTGGAGAGGAAGAGGAATGCTGGAGATCAGGCTAGCATCAGTCAAGCAGCCGTCGGCATCGCTGACACACCGTAAATATGATTTGTCGGTCGGGACGGATATTTATTACTGGCATTTGGCAGAAGCTGCTCTGTCCTTGAATGTTCATCGAGTGAATCCGAGCAGAAACATCAACCCACAGCAGAAACAGCCAACAGGAATAAACTCAAGATCAGGGGAATACGGCATAAATCTGTGAACAGGCACCATTGCAGGAAAGATATTGAAAAACCTTGCTTGCATACTAAAACGGAGAAGTTTCTCCCGTCTCTACATCATTTACTAGCTAGATTTGAATACAGTAAGGCTTCAGCGAATCCTCTGCACTTTAAATGCCAATTCGGTGCATATCAGTTTCTCCCTGAGCGTAAAACCAGCATTTAGACAGATAACTGCTGTGATCTGTGTATGGCAGTGAGCTGATTATTCCTGTCACAGGTCAATGGTACATGGATGATAATCTGACTTTCTTGTGCCTTCTGTCAGCCACATTAAAATATGCAGAACCTTCCACCAGCAGCTGTCAGACTGCTTCGTCTGACTCCTCCGTTGTTGTGGCTTGGCACCGTTCAGCAAGAAGGCGCGTCCGTGTCAAAGGGTTGCAGATTTGTTTTCGTCTGCAGCGGGTCAGCCTGCACTCGCTGCGCCTTGTACGCGGGGGACATGCCACTGCAGCTGCGCTTAGTCTGAGCTGAAGGAGAGTGACTGGAGCTGACCTTCCATCTGTCTCCGTTTCCCACAGCTCTCACCGTGGCAGCACAGAGGGGAGGCCGGGATGCACCAGTCCTTGTACTGGTTTAAATAACAAAACCTCATTTGAGCCTTCTTCTTTGTTCAACATGGCAGCTAAAAATCCAACAAGTGACAAAACAGTGCTTCCAAAAAGTGTAAATATAGGCCCATTTACTTGGCCAATTATTCATTCAAGCCATTCTGGGATAATCCTCATTAAACCTTGGGAGGTATTTATTCAAAGAATGCCAGAAAAGCCTAAAGACTAAACCAGATTTAAAAAAAACAAAACATCACTTTAAACAAAAATAGGAAAAGAAAAAAAAAAAAGAGACAGAAATGTATCTCCTGACACCCTCCAGCGCACATTCTTGATGAAAAAAGGAGAACAAAATAGCTCTTAATTCCTGGGTATGTTTTATTGATTCATTCTTTTCAACTCTCGGAGAAAAACAAAATCTTTTAAACCTAAAAAAAAAAAAAAAATTGTCAGTATAATAAAGAACTGGAGCATTTACATGAGCTCTGCAGTTTGTAAGAAAAAAAGCCGTTTACATAAAGCTCCTGGTGTTTCATCAGCTCACGTGGTTTTAATAAAGATTCAAACTCAAACATGGATGCAAACTTATGACACATAAGATCACATAAATAAGAGACAGAAAAAAAAAAAACAATTCAACTTTGAACCTTTCCCCCTGAAGCATATGAAGACGGAAAACATCAGCAACTGGATGACATTTTGGTTCAGAAACTTATGAAGAACCTTGAAAAATTGCTGCATTGCATCTCTCAGAGCTCAAAAAGAACCCATAAGGGTAAACAATGGTGTATTCTTAGCTTTAAACACAGAAAGTTTCATTGTGATTTAAAACTTTGGTAGTTTGCAGCCTGAGGACAAAATAAAGAAAAACAAAGCTAAGTGGGGGGACATTATTACTTTTTCTTCCCAAACCAAGCTCAAAATATCAGCCACATTAAAAAAAACAAAAACAGTTTTGTAATGTAAAAAATGGAAAAGATCTGCAAAGAAAAAGAATAGATTGTAAGAAAACCAAGACTTGTAAAGATGTAGAGCTTCTATAATTTGCACAGATATTAGTTTACAGATCACTAAAGACTGAAGGAAGAGGGAAACCCCTGAAAACATCTTTTAGCTTGATATTGTGCAAAAAGGTAGTGCTTCACAATAACAAAAAATTACTGTACTTAGATCCTGCATCCCTCTGTATTTACAGTGGGAATTATTGTTTTTTTTAAATCAACATATTTCTTTAGAAAGAATGTTTTATTCACTGTATGATGGTAGAAATGCATCTCAGCAGTATCAATATTAAAAAGATGTTTACAGGCTTGAAGTAGATGATCCAGGCCCATTTAGTGTTAACGCTAGCCTTCCTGTCGCAGAACAACGTGCAAATGTGAGCTGGTGTGAGAGAAAAGACAAACAAAAAGGAATAACTTTCATGTTTCACTTAAAGAGATTCTGAATGTCTTTCTTCTAGCCAAATCTAGCCAATCCCACTCCCCTACTGGGATCTACACGAATTGCTAAGAAGAAAAGATGGAGGTCAAAGTTTCACCAATCTTTGCTGCGAAGAGTGCCTTTGTTTTCGGAACAAAGTTTGGTTTATTACTTGGTTTACAATAAAAAAAGATGACATGAAATCACCTGTAGAAATATTGAGCTTATTAAAATAAACAGAATGAGTTTGGAACGCTCCCAACCAAATGTCAAAAACAAGTTTACCTGAGGAAAACATTGAGTACAGTGAAGACTAAATCGAAGACTCGGAGTACAAACTGAAAGCCGTACAGATGTCCCTTTCCCACCCGAAAAATTCAAACCACAGTTCACGCATAAGACAGGAAACATCCTCCAACGCAGTGCAGTCCAATGCCACGACAAACAAAGACTATAGAGTAAACCAAAAATAATCCGAGCCTATATTTATTAAAGTTTGCATTTGATTCTAGAGGTGTGTTAGAAATTAAACAAAAATCCCATGATTACTTGATCTAAAATCCGAGATGGAGTCTCATTTAAAATTTCTGTTAAACAAAAACGGGAAAAAATTCCCATTTTTAACATGAAGACTTTTAGAACAAAAGTGTTTCCCATGCTTCAATATTATTCTGCCAACTTTAGTCAACAGATTAAAGTTTTACACACAGAGACACACACGCACACACACACAAGATATAAGTAGACTAGAAAATCTCCATGGTTTCTTAGCGGTATCTTTGAGCATCATCAAATGCCATTGTCTGTGGACTGTGTCCATGTTATTGCACAGAATAGAGATACATTATCTGCCCTGTTAAAACATGATCAGTACTATTTAGGTTTCTGCTAAGTGAAACCGTCTAAACGTCATCTTCCACACTTAAACATATCTGATTATAAAGATCTCTGTGTCTCGTTGGTCCGTGGTCTATGTCGAGGCCTACAGTAGAAGTGTGGGACACTGTAATCCAGCGGGCCATGATGGACAGTCAAGAAGACATTATTTCCGTCTTCCACACAGGGAGGCAGCGTTTTAAGTGCCAGAGGAAGAATAAAATGATACGATGATGTTCTTGTGAAGGTCAGGCGTGCTGAACAGCCAATTCTTGTCCAATGAAACGCCGGAGGCGATCAAGATACTGAACATACAACTCAATGTCATTGTGTCCAGCGCCCTCCACCCAGAGGGGCTCCACGGCCTTCGGGCAGCGCTCGTACAGGGCCAGGCCGTGAGAAAAGTCGATCACCTCGTCCTCCGTCCCGTGGATGATGAGAACCGGAGAAGTGATTTTAGACACTTTTTCGATGCTGAAAAGGGACGACAGAAAGGTTAGTTACGCATCACTGAAGTATGGTTAATATTCACTGAATGTTCTTGTGCTAAGAGCTAGCAGGTCACAGTATAGAAAACACTCTTCAGTGTGGAGGTTAAACATGTTGAGACATTTGTATGTCACTCAGGGTTAAAGCGTCAGCAAGACTTTCAGCTGAAAACAGGAAAGCTGGGCAGAAAAGATCTCGTTTTATCCTTGTCAGCTTCCTTCCCCATCAAGGAACATGACAGATTTGGGAGCTTTTAGAAATGTCAGATCTGAGGTAAGGATCAACATTTTAACAAGACATGCAAACAAAGACTGTTTTTGTATCGTTAGCTATGCTAAATATGCTAATAAAAGCATAGTAAAATGAAAGCTGGTAAAAGATGCTAAAGACAACTTAAAATATGAACTAATATTGTTTTTATTTTTAAGTAATGTCAAGCAATATTGCTTAAAAAAATCCCTTGTTTTAAAGTGACAGTTCACTCACAGATAATGTTGTTAAAGTCATAAATAATCACTATAAGAAATATAGTAATCAGCAATATAGTTTTTAAAGTTTAATGGGTCAACTGAAAATCACACTTTCATAACCAGCAATACATTGATGTACAAAACTCATGTTGCAGCAGCACAAATATGTATCAGATCAAGCAGAAAAAAAATGCAAATTGAAGTTCACATGACTGGTTTTACTGGTTCAGTCTTTCATCTCAATAATGTTTGGCCTGATAGTATTAAGATGTTCAGGAAGTTGCCTCAGCATACTTCTTTCATGGTGACTTCTGATAACTGGGGTGTTTCCCAAAAAAAAAAAAAACAACCAACTGTTGCTTTTAGCGAAGCAACAGTTGGTTGTATGAAATTCAATCAAACATGGAAAACTGAAGGGATAAAAGCGTACAACTCATATGCGTCAAGGACTAAGATGGAGGTCTGCCGCATGTATTTCCTCTCTCTCACAACCTGCTTTCCTGTCTGACAACTGTCAAAGGCCACTAGCTCTGGCAAAAACCTAAAAATAAAGTAATAAAAAACACTGTCTGTACTAGACCATTCTGCTGCTTTGAATGTATGTAAATGCTCAGTGCTGATTACGTATACAACACCACATTTGCTTGCTAAGCCTTAAACTTCATTCGACGTGGGCCTATCCGTCACTCCTCAGCAGAGTGCCGCCATGGGATCCTATAAGGAATTCTCAGTGGCCCTGAAAATAAATGTTTAGTTTTATGGTTCAGGGGAAGGTTATAAAAACCTCTCAGAGGATTAAAGTGTTACTTCAAACTGGAAGCAATGGAATCAGGAAATGCAACGCCACAGGCAGAGCAGCTGGTAAATCCAGGTCTGCTAGGCCAAAAAAAAAAAAAGTATGCAGGAAATTGTGAGAATGGTTGCAGATCACCTGTGAAGACCTGCAAGAACATATTGCTGCAGAAGGTGTTTCAGTACCTCATTCTACAATATAGCACATAAACATCTGCTGGGCAAGGTGATGAAGCCCTTTCTGCCCTCACGCTACAAACGCAGCCACCTGTTGTATGCAAGAGCTCATTTAGACAAGCCAGTTTCTCCTTGGAACAAATTGCTTCTCGCCCACCTATAGAATCTAACACTTAGGTGTGAATTATCACTGGGATTCTCCCGCTCCATATTCAACCCCTAAAGTAACAAAGATAACAGGAAGACAGCTAAAAGCTGTTATTTGACAGCGCTTCTCTTCCACTGAATTATCTTAGCTCTCCTCTCCCTTCCAACGCATCATATTGACTTACTTTTATTTTCCGTAGAACGACAATAGATGTCACTTTAACTATAGAACAGGTCTCCACATTCCAGTTCCAGATGCAAACATTCATTATTCATTCTTTTAATTCAAAAGCATTCATGGGCGGAGCACCACTGGCCACGCTCTGGACAACCTAAATGAAGTGCTAAGAGATAGGAATGCACAATATATCTGCAATAAGGTCGGTATTGGTCCGATATTATCAACCGATGTTTACTTCCATCTTGCTGCCTTTTGCATTTCAGTAGGGGAAAGGAGGTTGATCATGTGTATTTGCCTGGTCATGTGACACCGAAGCAACTGGTGTTTATTTTAACGCTGTTAAAAAGGTAGGTATAGAATACACATTTAGAAATATTAGCCATAGTAGCAATATTAATATTGCACATGAATACTGGCCCAGATTTTTATTTCGGTGCATCCCTAGAAGGAGACGTGTAGCACTGAGCAGAGGGTGGGAAAGACTTACTTGGGGAAAACATCAAAGCAGTAGGTCTTCTTTGTGTCAGGAAAGGCAACTCTCATCCCAGACGTTAAAGGTGAGTGAAGAATGACGGCGGCGCACTCATACCGCGAAGCCAAGTCCACAGTGGGAACCGTGCCGATGCTCTGTCCGTACAGGATAATGTTCTCTGGGATTATGCAATATCTACATAAAATGAAAAGAGAAAGACTCATTAGTGTCAAGATGGAGAGCAGGACAGAAAAAAAATATACAGCCACTTAATAATAATCGCTTTTTTTTTTTTTTCTGAGTCTATTTCAGTAAAACTTTGTCAAAACACTGAATACACCTTTTTTTCCTAAATCCATCAATCCTAATAACAGAAGGGTGAAAAATCATATCTGGGCTTTGCAGATGAATAGGCATTTTGAATTCATGCCACATTTTGAGGCACCTGCACCAGAGTTTTCCAGACAGATCTGGTATCAGTACAGAAAGTTTGTTTGGTTGAACATTTATGCCCTGTATTTCATGAAGTTGAATGATACTGATGTTACCGAAGGTCCTGTTGCAACTTTTGAAGACAAAACCGTAACTTTGTTCTGCAGTATGTAATCTCTCTAGATAAACGGTGTATCAAAACACAAATGTTTCCACCAATCTGTGTTTTTCCCAAGCACAACTTTTGCTTGGGAAAAGCACAACTCTTCTCACGTTGATGTGAACAAATTGTACCTACAGTCATGTGGAAAACTGAGGACAATATAAAAGGTTCAGGTCTTTCACAATAGATGTTCAAAGAACAATATCTAATCTTATTTTTTTTAAATCATCTTCAGAAAAAAAGGGAAACTTACACTTTATAATTGCAAAATAAAAATGTAGATTTTCACTGGGGAAAGAGTTAAGACGCCATATCCCCTAGTTAGGACATAACTTAAGTGAGAAGTTTCTTGTAACCTATGACCTCTGGCCTCAGTCTGAGCAAAGTTTATACCATCCCTCAGTTTCAGCTGCGATATGTTTGGGGGTTTCTGGGGAGTAAATCCCATTTCAACTCACCTACAGCGTCTCAAGGAGATGAAGACCTTGGCATTGGCCAGTCCCAGAAGTCTCTTATGTTTTATATAATACATACATTTATAGTTAAATAAATAACTATAAATATTTATTTAACCACTTATAGTTAAATAAATATATGTATCATAGAAGCCTCTTTTTTTAACTATATTGGCAAGCTTGTATTTTTTATGCAAGCTTGTGCAATGTAATTTAGTTCGGCATCGAGGTGGTGCTGAATGACAGTAAAGTGAATCCTGAATTTAGTTGAATTTTTGTGCACAAATTTACTTCATGGATTTTGAACATTTCCAGATTTAGATTTAATAAACTGTTTTTATTATTAACATGGAGTAGATAGTTTGTGAAACTATAGATTGTTGAGTCTTTATTTTCAAAAGATACAATGAACAACAAAGTGGTTAATTTTACTCAATTAACAATTAAAAAAAACATAAAATCAATCAACATAAAATTTTCTTTCCACTAAAAGTACAGATGACTCAGTTTGTTGTCTGTAGATGGGGGCTAGAAAAACTTTTTCAAATAACTGAAAAATGCTCAAATGGATTTGTGTTTTAAATGTTTCCTACATTTTCTTTTTTTACAAAAAATAATTTTAATTTATACAAATTTTTAGCGCTTTAATGGACCCTAAGGAACGTAAAATACAGTCCTGTGAGTCTGGGGCGATTCTAGAGCAACATACCGCGTACGCAGGGCATGCCAGGCAGCGTCTATGTCCGCGTACAGGTTCTTCTCGGTGGGCTTGCCTGTGCTGACTCCATAACCTGAGTAGTCGTAGGAGAAGATGTTACAGCCGATACGGCTGCCGAGGCCGATGTAGAAGCTGCTCATCTGGCCAAGGTCGACTGCGTTGCCATGGGAGAAAAGGACGGTAAATCTGAGGAGAGGCAGATTTAAAGGAAATGTTGGCAGATGTGCTTAAGATTCCTCAAATGTCGTTATGGTAAGAAATATCAGTGTAGATTCTGACCAATAAGGTTTCAGCTAATAGCCGAGAACTCTTTCGCTAACCACAAGAGTTTTGTTGTAAATAAATATAGTAAAAACTGCTCTAATGAAATCAGGTTTTCTAGTTTTTGCCATGATGAAATAAAAACATGTTGCTCTCCTTACTGATATGCATCAAATCTATATTTTTCTGTATTTCTGCTTGCACAAACCCAGATGGCTACGACCTCTGAAGATTTATTCTTTAACTGATTTTAGAAGTTAATCAGCAACTGTCTATATTAGCGGGGTTGGTCCCTCAATTAATCTAAATTACGTTCCTATCTCATAACAAACTGTTTAATGTTTAAACCAGCATCATAAAGCCATGTACCGATTCCTGCACAAGGCGTCAACGACACAGACCTGTGACGACTTTGTTTCCGACTTACTGGAAACTAATATCACAGAGTGCAGCGCTGCTTATTTATGATTGCAACCATAAAAAAATAAACAAAAAATAAACAAACAAGAGAAACCAAAACTTTACATTTCTATGAAGAGTCAGAAGGAAGAAAGTTTAGACATTTAGGGAAAATGAGTATTAGTTGACAGTGATCAATTATAAAAACCTAAAATGAGGAAATTTCTGAGTCAGTTAAGTTAACAGGAACAAGGGGAAGACGATAACCTGAATCAAATATTTTCAGATTTCAGCTTCTTTTTTTGATAAATAAATAAATAAATAAATAAAAAGTCGTATCTTATACTTAACCTTTGCAAAACAAAGATCAGGAATAATTCTCTCTGATTGGTGTATCTGTACATTAAGACCAACAGCATGAACTCCAGGGCTCAAGAACCGGCCACCAGCAACATTTATGCTTCGTTTCCGCTGATGCTTCGGGTCCGCACGGTTCGGTTAATTATTTTAAAGTCCAGGGTGGTCAGGAGAGAGTTTCTACCTCCAGTTGGACTGGCGCGGTTCAACCTAAGACATATGCGACACAATAGCATGTGTCATGCTTGTCGCTTGTTTCTGTCCCACCA
Organism: Girardinus metallicus; assembly: GCA_903067095.1. Taxonomy (NCBI): domain Eukaryota; kingdom Metazoa; phylum Chordata; class Actinopteri; order Cyprinodontiformes; family Poeciliidae; genus Girardinus; species Girardinus metallicus. The sequence goes on along the minus strand of CAEGAE010011593.1, from coordinate 33,266 downwards.
TAAATGGACGGTGTTGTGCGACGCCAGTAAGCATACCGTATTATTGTGCTATGGACAGTAATACGGCAATCAAGTTCTACCTGCTACCTACATATTTGGTACCCGTCACACCCCGTGATTTAGATGCACTTGAGGACGGGAGACGAACTTTAAATTGAAGAGAGAAGAAATCTCAAATCTGGAACATCAAAATCTCAAAAAACAGTCGAGACTGTTTCAAGCTTCTCACCTGGCGTTCCCTGCAACGCGAATGTACATGCAGCCGACTCGGTTTCCTCTGCTGGAGCGAGTGAAGAACACTTCGACCTCGTCGAGATCTCGCTGATTGTACTGAAACTCTGCTCGGTCCGTCAGGTGAAGCTTCCACTTCCCCTCCACGCCACCGGCTCCTCCAGAAACCGAAGCCCCGCTCCTTGACCGCAGGCTCGACGTCCCGGATGCGCCCAGTGTGGGGGGCTCCGATTCAGGGTCTGGAAGAAAGGCGTACGTGGGCTCCGGAGGCAAGAAGGCCAGCTTGGATGCGATGCGGCTCGGACATGGTGGGCAGCAGAACAGGCAGCAGAGCTCTTTTAAAGAGAGGCCATTCATCCTTCACTGCGGTGCAGGAAGACAAGAGGGTCACTGTACCAGTGAATATACATCAGCTCCATGCTAACACAACAAGAGCCTTATGACAACGTCATGCGCGAGCCACTTTGCCTGGAGGTGACAGTAATGAACATTTTTGCATCTCTGGCAAGTTTCTCAACAATAGAACACAAATGATCAAGTCCATAATCCTATATTAGAAGATCTGGGTGCAAAATGCGAATTGTAGTTTTCAACTTCTATTAAGATGAATATGCGACCAATTTAAGCATTTGCCAGCCATGCAGATGAGTAGATGTCAGCAACTAAAAACTAATGATAAAAGGAGCTCTAAACATTAACGGTTTTGCTTCATGATGACTAAAAATATGTACTTTTTTTTTTTTCGGATTAAATAGGAAGATTATTTTGTTTTGTACAAACATTACTATAAAATAAAATTCACAGCACTGTGCAAAGTTTTTTTGAGTTGTTGACTAGAACTGGTCAATATTCAGTTCGACCTGCCCTAACCGATGACCAGACTGTGAGAATTTCAATTTATCTATATAACCTAATCTTTTTCTGGTCAGTGAACGCACCACACAGCAGCTCTACTCTTTATTGCAACACTCTTTGTTGCAATAGCAGAGTTACTGAGGAAAGACTGCTCAAAGTTAATTTGCAATATCAAAAAGGAAGCACAAAAAGGCATAAGAAGCTTTTTAAAATAAAATTTAGCTTGTGGTGACATGTTTTTTTTTTTTTTAAAGGACAGCAAGTAGGCTAAATGGAGTACAGCATATTTGTGTCTTTAGCAAATCTTACTGTCATGGTAAAAATCTAAATTGTCCAAAATATAAGTTATACCAGGTTGTCATTTCAAAACATTCGTTGTTTTCAAGCATTTGTTAAACATGGTTACAAAAAACTCCTTTATTTCAGATTATATTAGCAGTTTATAACATAAAATGAAGGTAAGATAACAACTGTGTGATTAAATATTGTTTTATCAGTCAAATCAAAGCAGGTTTTATCGGTTTCTGTGCAGAATTTAATTAAAAACAACTGCTCTGGGTAAAATGTAGAACTAAATATTGTAAAACTTGTGTTTAATTCCCTCTTTTGCATTACATGTCTGAATGTAGCAAAACTGGCTAAAATTGGTGTTGGCATGTCAAAAGGTGTGGAAGCAAAATTTTTGAATCATCTCTTGCTTCAACTTATTCCTTATTTCATTAAGGCCTACTTTAAAAAAAAAAACTCACCCTTTGTCTTTTCTAAAATGTTATTTAATTTACCTCTTTTGCCACAAATTATCTATCTAGTCAGACACTTGTTGTAAATAGACTACTGGGCTTAAACATGACTGAGCTCTTTTATGGTCTTCTGCATATCCAATTTTCAAATTGTAAGTACCTACTGCACAGTCTGCTGTCATTGTCGGTGAAATAATAATTAATACATCAGGCAACCATGAAAAACTGCTCTAATTCACATTATGCTGAGCAGAAAAGTGGACGTACCTGTTGAGTTGAAGATCTCAGCGTGTGGAATATAAACTTTCCTCAGACAAACCAGAATAAATAAATAAAAGATCTTCCTCTTCAGTTTCCAACACAGGGTGTAGTTTAGCTCCTCTACCAGCAGAACAAGAAAAAAGTCGTGGAGCCAAGCAGCTGACAGGGAAGTACTATTTACAAACTATCGGCAGGTTTTTCCTGGAAGAGACTGAAGTCCGGGGTCCAGCCATTTTGTAAAGTTCTATAATTGACTTTAGACTCTATTTACTTTTTTTTTTAAATAGCACACCCGTGGGCTTGATGGGCCAAAATCCTCGTTTTTTGTCTGCTTGATTACAAACCCATTGGCTGTGTTTTAACCTAGTACAAGAAAAGAATTTAAACGCTTCTAGAAAACAACCAAACTCGCAGACAGCTGCACCCCACTGAACAAGGAAAAGAGGGAGTGCTATATCAGGTTAAACGGCAGCGAGTCCGATTATCATCTCACAGAGAAGCCGTTTGTCTGCGCACCCGCTAACCGAGGCTTAAGCTAGCAACTCGGAGATATAAAAACCCAAACAGCCCACATGAAGACTACCGTAACAAACCGTCTGAAATGACTTAAACTTCCTACGTGGATCCCATGTGAGCTTTGCTGGTATCTCAGCTAACTGCACCGACAGCGTCTTGTCCTTTAAATTAATCCTAGTAAGAGCGGTGTTTTCCTTCGTCTTCGCTATTTCACCGCATCCGGAAGCGTAGTTGACCGGATATGACGTGAGACTTTTTTTTTTTTGTGACGGAAGCTCCCGGAGTTAGTTTGACAAACCCCACGCCAGATCATTTGCATATTTGCTATAAATAGAGACAAAGTGATAACGAAAGAAAAATATCAATAACTGGTTCAAGCTAGTATGTAGCGTCACAAGCAGAACTGGGTAGTAACTTACACTTACTTATGCTTTTAGGAATAGTTTTATTACACCGTATTTTTTATTTTTTTTTATTTTTTACTTTTACTTGAGTAATAAAAGTACTCAAATAAAAACTTTTTTATTTGTATTTTATTTGAGTGCAGTAGTGAGCATTATTACTACTCTTGAGTAAAATTTCTGGCTCAAGTAACGTCAATGATTTAAAAATAATTATTATTTTTTTAATCAAATGCGCCAAATGATTTCCACCAAACATTTGGTGGAAAATGTTTTGTAAATTTTTCACCAAAAATGCAACAAACACAGACACACAGTTTATGTTTGTGAGACTTTTTGTTTGTAAACAGGCTTGGTTGAATGTTATATTCTGATAACCTGTATTGCCTAAATATACATTGAATTGCAACTTATGTATTATTTTCTACAATATACATTACTGTGTAATATTTGGAGAAACATGTAAGTATTGGTTTTACATGTTTGATGTTGAAAAGATTTGGTTTGGAGGTATTATCGATCTTTTATGGATGACTGGGCTATTTACTGTATCAATGGGCTTAATATTCTTTGTAATCTTTGATCGAACCTTTAATTTAAAAATTTTTTGTCATGTGTTGTGTTATTACGATAAGATTAGGTCTATTATTAGAGCATGTTCAAATCCTTATTCATGCCTTTGTCTCCTTCAAGAATAGATTACTGAAATGGTTTTATCAGTTTTACAAGAGTTTGCATGGCCTTTAGATGGTTCAGAGTGCTGGAGCTTGTGTTTTACTTTTGACAGCTAATAAATATTGTCATATTACTGATTTTTTGGGGGGCTGGTTTTGCTGTAAAAGCTATGATTTTAGGGTACTGCTGTTGCCGAACATTTACAGAAAAACTAAACTGTTAAAGAGAAAATATTTTTCATTCCGAACATCAATGCTAACCTCCAGAATCACTTGATGTTAAAACCTAGTTAGTCCAAATGCTTTCAAAGTTTTTGAACTATACAGAAGATGCTTGTAGGAGCAACTTATCTAATTAATTAAATACAATAAAAATAACTTTTCGTTTAAAAGTGCATGACAAAAGTGAAATTAGTTTTTTAAAAAGTGCAATTACAAAGTCAAAAATTAAAACTCTAAGCAATTTCTACAAAAAAAAGAATCAAGCACATTGCAAAGAAATGCTTAAATTCAATTTTATTTGATGAATTGTTGTTTTCCTCATATACAGATGTGCCCAAACAAAATATAATTTAGTTTCTGTACAGGCTTTAAGATGCTTGATGCAAATTTAACTTGTTTGAATCACATGTAGTTAATGAAATACAAGCCATCTGGTCTCAGGTCAGAAACAACTACAGGACGCAGTTTTATACTAGGCTGAAAAACAAGTTGCTTCTTGTAACTACTTTGCTTGTGCTAAAGCAGTAAAACTATAATTAGAACAGCAGTGAAAAAGAGTTTGGAAGTAGAAGACGACTCTGACATGGTTATCACACAGTTGTCCTCTATACCAGCAGAATGTTGTGTACGCTGTGTTAAACATCTAATTTCTTTAGGCCTGCAGGGCTTCTGTGAGGACTCATTCCAGGTGCTTGAATCTTGAGCAAAAATAATGACAACCATAGCTGAAAATCGGGAACTAAACTGATGTCACAGTGTGCACAGGCTACCAATAACATTTAGATTTCTGCAGCACATATTCAAGTGCCTCTGTTCGTTTTTTTTTTTTCTGGATGTTTTAGTAAGAGACAGCACCTGCAATAGTGCTCCACTTATTTATGTAGGCCACTTTACACAGACCCATTTTTATATGATTTAGGATCCCACAACTAACAGCTGTTTTTGGTGTGAGTTTTTTTAATACCATTAGAGAATGCACAGTGTCAGCAGAGTGCAATTGCTCATGTAATTATACTTTTACGATATATTACAAAACAGCAATAGTCACAAACAGACAAGACAGCCTCATTTCCTTTGGGCAGGCTCTTGGTGTCGCTGAACACTAAAACACATTATGTGCTGCTGAATGGTAGCTTTTGTGCCAACGGCATTTTGTTGAATCTCAAAACAATAAGAACCAAAGCAGACAAGAGCGCCAGTTTATATCGTAAACGTAACATTTAGTGCATGAGTGCCTCGCAGAAGCGTTCACATCCATTAGTCTTTTTCACATCGTTACAGCAAAAGGTTTTATTGCTTTTAGTAACTTTATACACAAGGCGAGCATTTTGTGCATGAGGAAAAGGATAGTTTACAAAATTTGGTTAAAAATAGAAATCAGAGGAAATGTGGTGTGCATTTGTTTCTGCCTTTCCCAAAGCAATATTCTGTACAGCTGCACATCTCGGGATGCGTCGGCCATGTTCATGTTTACTTTTGAAAGTCGCCAAGACTGAGGAGAGAAGGTGTTTGAACAGCAATTTCCAAGACTTGCCACATATTCTCATTAACCTTAGATGTGGACACTGAATAGGCCAATCTAATGTATATAAGAATGCTTACGTTTAAACCCTTCTATTGCCTTTTTGCAGACACCAATGAGCTTTCTTCAAAGATTGCAATGCATTTAATTCCATCCAGTTTTCTTAGTCCTCCTGAAGAAAAGCATCCCTACAGATTCATGTTTCTAGTTAAATCAAATCTGACTAGATCATCTTCCACATGTATGCTCTTCCCCCTATCTGACTAGAGGCAAACCACAAAAGTGACCTCTTTTAAAATCAATACCTTTCTCCTTGTGAAATCTGTCAATTAGTACCCAGGAAATTCCTTAGGTGTGCTGGAGTAAAGAGGAGGCAGATCATTTTTATTTTAGCAAAACATAATTGTGTGTTATTTTGTGTTGCTCTACCACCTAAAATCTTGATAAAATCCAACGTTTGTAGTTGTAATGTAAGAAAATATATAAAAAAGTAATACATTTGTGCATAAAAATGAAAACAAAAGACAAGTATACTTTAAAATAAACTTTGTGATTTTATTGTTTTATACTTAATTTTACACATCATACAATCCTAACTCTTAAAAGAAAAAAAAAGGTTATCTGGTGGTGTCTCTGGGGGACTGGAGTGTGAAGGGACAGGAACTACATCTATGAAAAAAAAAAAATTAATCTGAAATCTCCACAATTCATCTTTAATGACAGTAATCAAAATAACCTTAATCTGTATTTACTCCTGTGGTGAAACAGAACTTAAACCAGTAATAAGATATAGATTTATCAATATCAATCAAACCTCCTGTATGATGAAGACATTTATTATGAACGGTGATGTAAACATTGAATTGAAGACAGCAGAACATAATCAATACACAGAGAAAAAAAACAAAAAAAGAGAGGCTAATGTACTGATGGAATCTAGATTATGTAGGAATGCTAACCCTAGTTGCTGGTGCCAAATCACAGTCTAAACGATGTTAGTGGTTCAACTGACACTTGCGTAAAAATGACAACTGGCTATCCATTCTCTCCCTGAAACAGTCAAAATAAAATCCAAATAGTCTGTTAAATTGACATAACATGTTGTGTGAAATATCGCGGTTTACATTCAAACTGCTCGTAATTATTAGAAAAAGCCTGTTTACAGGGTCGGGTTACTGATATGAGCAGTCATTAATAAGCACAAACCATGGGACTCACATGATTTACGCAGCCGAACAATCTTTTTACAAATCATCTGTAAAGCAGAACTAAATGTTCTGTATCAAACAATATTCAAAAGTCTGGGAATTATGTTTAAATATATGTATGTATATTCAGAATGCACCAGCTATAAGTCTTCATAAAGCAAGACTGTTATTTGTCTCGTCATCACCCAAGATTCACCCCCATCTGGATTTCAATTTTCCACTAGATGCAAAACGGCAGGAGAAATTAATCACAGTCAGGGTTTATAGACGCTCAGCCTATCGCAGGTAAATGGGCTCGGTATTGGCATGCCAAGTCCTCACCCCAGCAGCCATTCAGACATGTCCATCACCAACACAGAGACTTCAACAGGAATTCAAATCGAGGAGTTAAAGCGGAAACTCATATCAGAAGAAAAGCTTCACATCGATCACAATTTGCATTGGCTTCTTTTCGGGAAAAAAAACAAAACAAAATAAAGAAAATAAAAAATACCTTGCAGTTTCCTTTCAGCTTTTCTATAAATACTTAATGATCAAGATCAAGCGACGTTTACAGGAAAAGCTTAAATAATGAAAATGTGAAACCTCAACTGCTACCTGAACGTCACAGGGGCCTTTTTAAACTTTTAATATCAGTAACAGAATAAAAGCGTGGACTGGAATACAGAGTAAGGGATGTTAAATGCGTAACGAGGCATTTTTTTTTGTTTTGTTTTATTTAAACATTGTGATTGAAAAAAATAGAAGATGCATTGCTTGGTGAAGATACAAGTAGCGGGTGGCTTACAGAAAACACAAAATTTTACATGTTATAATTGTACATTAAATGGGGTAATAAATTGGTAAAATTGTCAGTGCCAGTAAGGGCACTTTTCTTTTTTTTGGATAATTATGAAAAGCACTTTAATACACATAGTATTATTCTTCACCTCAATCCATCACCTTAGTTACCTGGCAATAATCTACATAAAGATTATACTATATGAATTGGAGCCATATGTTATTTACATTTGGAAAAAAACAAACAACAAAACTGTTAAGTCCTGATAACTTCAGCCCCAAAGGTTTCAGCCATGCATTGTGCTACTGCTGAGTGTGGCCTTCTTCAGACTACAGCTCCAACATTTCCAACTATGCAGTCAACTTGCAACGCTGCGCTTCATGTCCAACTGCACACATGCATCAGGTCAGATCTTCCTGAAAACAAGCTAGCTAGAAGCGATCTTTGCATAAGGACTCGTCTGAATCAGACTGCTATGTAAAAAAGAAAACAGAAAAAAAAAAAAAGAAAGCACAGCACGGCGACAATCTTTGCTGTAGCTGAGCAGAACATGTTTTTTGTGTAGCTTAACTGCGACCAGGGTCAGTTTTCATTCAGCATGTGTCAGTGGTCTGCTGGTGGTTAGAGAAACGTGGAGCCTCACTCTGACTCCAAAAACAAAAAAAGCACAAAAAAAAAGAGAAAGGTTTTCAAGGAAAACCTCATATAATACACCTCATCACTAAAACAAGGCATTTTTTTTCTCTGAGTCTGCTGTATAGCTCAGACATGAACTTCAAATGACCAAAATGCTGAACAAAACCAAGTAGGGTTGGCACATGTTTTGTGCTCTGCAGTTGATATCCATTGTTGTGCTTTACTTCAAAGAAGGAAAAAAAAGTCAGAAAAAGGCAATCTTAATGCGCAGATTGCAACGAAACTGCACTCCAATCCATATGAGAGGTTGAATTATTTTACTTTCATGGTTATAGAGTAAGGATGGAATTAATTAAATAAAACTGCAAAGTGCAAATCCTAACAATCTGCTAACACATGCCGCCAATCCTCCAGCACATACCAACCAAACAATATAAAATAAATAGAATGCAATCACACAATTCAAGCTAACTAGAATATATTAATATAGATCTTCTGAAGTCATACGCTCATTAAAACAGGAAAAAACAAAACAAAAACAGGATTCAATCACTCGGTTATGTCAAGGTTCTCGTCAGCGCTGACCTTTCCCTCCCCAATCAATAGCTGTTCATGTACCCGGTATCCATGCATGTCAACGTAAAGGAATAAATGTCTGAAAAAATGCTGAGCCTTCGGACTTCAACATGTGGTGATCCAAAGAGTGAGAACTAAAGAGAGGGTAAAAAAGCAATTTCAAAATGAAGATTACAGGAATTTTAAAGTCTAAGACAAAAAATATTCCAAAGCCCTTAAAAAGGTCTGACACATGATTTTTTTTTTTTTTTTTTGTTTCTCTTTTTGAACTAACACCTTCTGAATAACATGGTTTCATTATCCAGGCTGTGGCACATTCCCAAACTGCTTATACCCATTTTATTTCAATGACCCACAGGGATTGTACAAATAAAAATGACTAACACGATCCCTCTAAGCTGAGAAACAAAAAGGCCTAAAATGAGATCCCCTCCCTCCCCATGGCAAAACAAATGTCCATCAAGCCCCTACTACTCTCTCCCTAACTCTCAAGCAGATGTATGCAAACACACTCACACACACACACACACACACACGCCTTCATACAAGCCCAAAACACAGACACTCAGATTTAGCTGCAGTCACTAGCAGAGAGAGCGAGCGAGAGAAAGAGAGGGAGGGAAATACTAGTAAGGGACGTGTCTTGACTTTTGCTGCAACCACGTCGTCCCACCCTGCCCGCCTTCGACTACCTTGAACAAATGAAGCCACGACGTCAGGTGTTTTTCATCCAAGTTGCCATTGTTCAAATTCACAAAGTCTTAGAGACTTTTATTGCACTTAGTCCTCAAAACTTCTGAATTTTTTCAGGCACCACAATGGGGTTCTCCTTGCGTATGCGTTCAGCAGCTGCACTCCGGTAATCATATGGACAGTCGTGTTTGTCAGAGTAGCGATGGATGGCACAGAACAGGTTGCCACAGCGACAGTCAAAACCTGATTTAAAAGAAAAAGAAGAAAACTGTTTAATTAAAGATTAGCATAAAAAATATAAATGCACATGCGTTGGTGTCTTCTGGACTTAATAAAACGCTATGCAAGTACAGGCCATTTCCAAACAGCTCTGCTTTATGTGGATTGTTGCACTGAACTTTGAACCATAGTTAAAAGTTCAATTAACTACAGTTTTTTTTTTTTTTTTTGAAAAGTACTTTCATATAGATCTTTCGGACAGTAAATATTTTTCCATTAATAGAAAATCTAGCTTGATTAGCAGCTCAAGAATCCCTTTTTCAGTGCACAAGTTGCTGCATGTCAAAGACAACTCAAAGTGATTAATAAGTGCTAAGATTTGAAGTAAGAGGAAGTACTAAAATGGAAGAGGCCATTTTAGAAAAACCATTTCCTGCTACCTATCTACTGTTCATTCAGGCTGAAAACAGACTTCAGATAAGAGGAAGGAGTGCAGGAGTGATGTTTTCAACATCAACACTGGTAGATGTTGGCAGAGTTTTAGAAATTTTGAGCTCTGCAGTATGAATTTACAATTCCAAAGGGTTACACGCTGAGAACAGTTTTTGTAACGCAAATTGTCCTAACTGTGCCAATAAAGAATACTAAAGACAATATTACATAATAGGATTCTACAATCAAAGTTTTGCCAGTTCAAGGAGAGAAAAAAAAAAAATATTGCTAAAATCGGTAATTTGCACAGTTGCAAATGAAAGCACCAAAATACGCATCAGTTAAAACTGGCTTGAACAATACGAATCCCTCTGTCAAATGAACATCTTAACATCAAATGCAACTTCCTGCACATCAACAGCTTTTGTGCTTTCAATATAACAAACAAGCCTCATCAGAAAATATATTGGAATTTATTGAACATTACTGTAAATGTTAATGTGAGATGAAGATTATTCATGCAGCATCACGCTAAAATAAATACAATATCCAGGATGCGGAGGACATTTATAGCAGAGGACTCTGAGCTCAAAGCTTTGATACGTTGCTAAGCAATGCATCAAACACTTCACATTTGTAAAATATTGGTTGCATGCTATGTGGTCAACTGTGAGGATGTTGGAGGCATTTCCTCCTTTTATTGTGATTAAAGTTTTGAACATGTTGCAACTGGCCCTAGTTTCATCTTTTTTTGTGAAATGTATTTTGAGTGCTTCTGGCGTGACACCATCTTGGATATTTTCTAAAGCAAAATATGGAGCGCATTCAATACAAACATCCTTTCAGAGCCAGGAGGAGGGTCTTAGTGCTGTGAATCACCCTTGTGTATGTGCTTCTCACAAACCCCACTTGTCCTGTTGTGTTGTTCACCACAAGAAAGCCTGCCATGATTGCCCGGGATAGTTAGCATGACTGCCAATACGACAGATAAACAGTTTTTCTGGAACAGTAAGTTGTTTCTTCGCCGTTACTACACTGAGCAGCGCCTACATGAAGTTGACTGACAGCGCTATGTCCCTCCTCCTGGCTCCGATTGGTTGTTTTTGACCAGTAGCAATGCATTTCTTCCAATGGCAACAGGAGCACTGGAGGGAGGCAGAGGATTTCAATCATTTTACAGATTATGCATAAAAAAACAAAAAGATTTTTGTTAAAGTCACAGCTTTTTAAAGAAATCCTAGATTGCTAGAGAGGACAGATTATAATTTTAAAACTTTTAAAAGGATCCAATACAAGTTCAGTAATCTTTTAAATTCATAATGCTAAATCTAAATTGTTTTGGTAGAAGTTGGATCACAGATTGGATCTCCATTCTACATGGTTACAGAGATAATGCGATAAGATTGTAGAAGATTGGGTCTCCAAACTTCTACATGGTTAGAGAGACAACGCAAGAACTTCTAGCAACAAAATATAAATATTTGATAACATTGCAGAAAAGCAATTTCCATATATAAAAAAAATATATTATTTGTTGCATTAATACCAATTTCGAGGGGTCTACTAAATGTTGGGTTTAAAGTAAAGAATTCCAGCAAGTTGCCAGGCCACAAGTTGCAAACTTATTGAGCCCAGCATCATGGCACAGCTTAATAATTACCCCAAACGTGTGGAAACTGCTTTCCCTACTTACCAGTAAGGCCCACTTTCTTCCGGCAAGAAAAGCAGCGGTTCTTTTTCTTGTTCTTATCAGGGGTTTGATCACTTTCAGAAGAAGCTTGTGTATCGTCACCCACAGGTTCTGATGTTAGAAGGGAAACAGCATATGCTTAGATGAGGGACAACACTTAGTCATTTTTCAAAAGAGGCAGGAAAATAGAAATCCGTGCAATTTAAGAAAGACAATTGTGTGTCAAAGTTACAAGTCAGGAAATGGTTAAAAGGAAAATCGTCACATATTCAAGCCTGCTCTTACCTAAGGTTTCAATTAACTGGAGCTATTACAAGCAAGGCTGGATGAGGATCCAAGTTTATCTTGTTAGCATACAGAAGAGGTCTGCAACCTGCAGCTCCAGAGCCACATGTGGCTCGTTGGATTGTACTCTGTGGCTCTTATAAAACGAAATAAGATGCTTTGTAATTATAAAGGCAACTAGAAAGGGTGGCTATTTTCAGTTTTCTTGAGATACCAGCATTGAATACTTGCAAGAGAAGACCATCGATTGTTTCAGGCTTTAAAAAGTGATTTAATGTTTCTTTGCTTCAAACTATGTGCTTTAAATTTTAGGTGGGTTACCCATCTTTCACAATGTTATGGAAAGGGTTCACTTAGCTGGCTTTATTACACAAAATTTATTTTATTTATTTATTTTTTGCCCCTTATAAAGATGAGACAATTCATTTTATTTTAACATCTAAAGATAAAAATATATTTTAGTTTAAATCCCCCTAGTTTTCAAAATACAATTCATTTAGTACATATTTATAAACTAATACTTTTTGTTGCTCTATACTCATTTTGTAGCAACGGGTGAAAACATAGCTCTTTGAATTAAAAAGGTTGCTGACCCCTGGTATACGCTGAGAGGAAGATAAGTGAAGCAGACAGCAGCTTGTTAAACAAAGCATGATGCAGTGGGAAATCTTCTCCACTGTTAAGAATGGTGAAGGCTCTGTGATGCTGTGGACTGAAGATAAAAAGCCATTCGCTTTTTATTAATGAGCCATTCAGTTTCACTGTTCCGGCCGCGTGTACTTAGACTTGCATGGCTTAATCTTTGAGACAAGCATATGCTACTGGCAGGACCAAACAGGTAGACCCGGAGAAAAACGATCTTCCACTGCGCTGCGGGTTGATGGACCACTTGAATCATGTTGAGGGAATAACCACGTTCCCCCAGACACACTCACACATTCAAACACTAAAACTTGGGCTTAGGTGCCCAAGAGAACATCAACAAGGGCCGACGGAGGAAGCTGGAATCGAACCCAAAACTTTCTCACAACAAGACTACTCTTCCCACTGCAGGAGCGGAAATATCCAACAATCAATAAATGTACTCAACTTAAAGGTTAGCTTTTATTTTAATGCTACTGTAATGGAAGATTAATTTATTACGAAACATTTCACACATCTTTACCAAAAGCAACATGGACAGCTGATTTGTTGTGAAAAATTAGCTACAATCTGATATGGAATTGAAATAGTTCACATTCCTTCATTAGAATATCACTCATTTGCAACAGGATCATATTTGAGGTGAATAACCATAAAACAGTTATCTAGTAGTTAAAGCAATCTCATACTGCAATAATTTCACAAGTCAATATAGCATTTTGTAGAAGTGGATATTTGTTTTTTTAAAAACTTAATATGGTAGGAGCTTAAACAGATCACTAAGCATTAAAGCAAAGCACCATAAGGATTTAACTCTTCTTCATACAAATAGTATGATGATGACTACTAACAAGTTTCAAAGAATATGCACTAAAGCGGTATAGTCTGAAACAAAAAGTGAAAGCTAAGAACTACACGTTTATTTTACCAAAGACTGAATACTAGAATACTAAAGTAGTGCATACATTAAGAGACATGTTTTTCCCATGTACACTACTATAAGGACTTGTTTTGGAAACCCTTTATGTGATGCTCACCTGCGCTACTGGATATGCCCTCCTCCTCCTCTTCCTCCTCCTCTCCTCCCTCAACCACTGCTCGATCGGAGTCTACAGCCCCTGAGTCTGGGGAGATGCTCATAGCTGTCATCTGTTGAGTTACTGGGCTCGGAGAGCTGGGACTAACATCACAAACAGGAGCATAGTTTGAAATTAGACAGATCAAATAGTCAAAAACAATTTATGGAAAAATACTATCTATTAAAGGGAAGAGAAAGATGAGACAGATAAGACAGAAAAATGAGGAAGAAATGAAAACCTGAGTAAAGCTGCAATTAAAGTTCATTGCACGAAATCTGATAAGGGCTGCTGACATTCGTAAAGTTATATATCACGTGTCAAACTCAAGGCCTGTGGGGCAAATAATAGTACCTCTCAAAAAAATTTTAAATCGGCAAAAGTGGAATATTTCTTTCCAGTCGTCTCAGATAATGAAACAGTTATTTTATAGAGGTATTTCAAGCTGTTATTTTTTGGTATTTTAATAATTATGACTGATGCCAAAACATCACTGACTGAAAATATTACACTGGAACTCTAAGCAACATAGAGTGGGTGAAGAAAAAAAAAAAAAGACAATTTTCCAAGATGAGACATAAATTTACAGCAATAAAACTAAAATATCCTCTGACAATATGAAGCCAGAAATTGGCCTAAATAAAATTTCTGAGGTTTACTGAGGTCAAACATTTGTGGCATCATCTAAGATTGAAGTGGCAAATTAAAGAGGTGCACATCTGGATATTTTCCAAAGTGTAAATAGTACATCCAGGCTCTTTCTGTATCAAACGACACGTCCCAGGTGCAGAATCACCATGAGCGCCTCGAACGGGATACAGATAGTCAGGAAAGGTGCAACATGGCTGTGTCGACTCTGCACCCAGGAGATATTCTGATACCGGAAAAGTGCTTAGATGTCCCACTTATACTCTGGAAAATATCCAGATGCACAACTCCAATCCCAGGACTTCTGTCATGTTTTGTTGCAAATGTTTGACTTTATAATCTCATTAAACTTCTGAGTTTTCCTCTGATCAATTCAAGATATTTTTTTTCTTTACAAATTTCTTAGTTTAAACATTGTACATCTTTGCCTTTAATCAAGGGGAAATTATTGTTGTTTCTTGCAAATTTACAACTTTTGATAGAAAATATCCAAGCCTTTTCTTATAAATATGTGAAATTGATCGAGAAATTTCTGAGTTTTTGGCAGACATTTAGTCATCCGTGGTCACATTATTTTTTTATTTGCTCTACAAAGGCCCTAATACTCTGTCACACGTTACTTTATAAAGAGCAGAACTAAAAAAAAAAAAAAAAAAGGTAAAATATTCTAAGCAATAACCAACTCAAATATGCTATGGTTTTTTTAAACACACTTATTCTCAACCTTCATGCCAACATTGTTTTACCAATTTTTATGCCTACAAAAAGGCTTGCCATCCCATTTTGTATTGGATTATCAAAGGAACGGATATTGGGCCATGATAAATGGGACAGATTATGTAGTTGTAAAAGACAGAGAAATGGTCCAGGAGTTTATCAGCATACCTGGTTGTTTGTTCCTCAGCTTGGGTTCCTGCTGCTTCTGTACTAAGTTCCGAGTTTGTATCTTCCACGGTTACACTCGCTGATGTTGGTGATCCTGATGGTGATGTAGCAGCTGCGTGAAAAGAAAAGTGTGATAACACAGAACTTACAGAGAGATTTTTTTCTTCTTATTTCAAGTGTCTTGATAAAGAAAACACACTGCCTTGGACAAAGAAGATCAGATGTAAGTTGAGTTCAGGTTAGACGGCACATGACAATGTCACTCTGTTGCTTTCTTGTGCCACAGTGTAGGCAGCTGTTCTCCAACCCCTTTTAGCAAATTCAGGAGCTCTGCAGCCTGAAAGCGAACCATATCAGACTGAACTCAGTTGTTGCCAGGTTTTCTGTCCTACCTTTCTCTGCGGGCGGGCTGGATCGTCCCCCTCCCTGTTGTCTCTGCAGGTGTTCCTTGTAGCAGACTGAGCACATGCCATTGGTGCGGGGGTTACCATAGAAACCACATCCCATAGTGCAAAGCATTGGCACTTGCGTCTGATTGGTCTCCTGAGCCATGCTCTGACAGAGGGGGGAAGGGGGTGGGAGAGGATATTCCTGAAAATGTGGTAAAATCAGTTAGTCAAAATTGTCCAGCATTTCCCATCTAACCAGGTGAGTTTTTCCATTTTTCAGCTAAAAGAGCTTGGAGATTGGCATTGCGGCATGAGAACAGAGCTGAAGCAAATTCAGGGTTTTAGATGGTTGTGGTCCAATATTATTTTGCAATGTTAAATTTCATAAAAGTTAGCCTTACAGATTTATAAGTTCAGCGAACACCAATAACTGAGTGACAAAGTCCAGTTCACTCTTTACAGCATCAAAGAACAATAAAGCAAAATCTGAATCCAAATCAAGTTTTAAAAAGAAAGCAAGCAACAACAATAACATTTTCAGAACAAATGACAAATATAATAAAAGTAAAATAGCGCTACGTTTTTTCACATATTAAGGCAAAGCCTGAAAAAGTGCTTATCCTAATAAGCTGAGGATTTATCAGGAAAGAACCAGAAAGGATCAACAAACAAAAGCTACAAAAGAGTCGTTCACCGCTGCCGTTTAAAGGGGGAGCGACGGTATGCGAAAACAGCAGCTAGCTGATCTGATGGATTACACTTTCTTCCGCCGCAAAGCAAGATGTACATCAGGAAAAAAGTTGCCATAAAAGGAACAACACAGAAAGACATGGCAACTACGAAACCAACTCAAAAACATACCCAAAACTCTTGTATAACAAAATATTCAGCAAATATGAAGGGAAGATTGCTGAAAATTAAGCTAAGCAACTTCCCACTGACAGGCTGTGGTAGAAAACAACAGCCGTCCAGTGCTGGCATAGCTCAAAGCAAACAGTAACATTAGCAAACAGCCGCGATGGCCGTTTTATCTGTCTGACTCTACATACCAAAGCGAAAAGAAGAGCAAAACTTACACGTTTACCTTTCATTACAAAGGAACTCACACAGATAAAAACTAATGTATCCCTGGTAACAAACAACAATCAAATCCGGGTAGTTTTTAATCGAATAAACTCTAGCTTTAGCTGGCTAACGTTAGCCGCGATACTAGCATAGTCAACCTAACACTCTTCTGGCGAGTTTAAAATTGGTAATACGCAGCGAGACAGTCCTATGTCTTTCTGGGATAAAGACAGTACCTGAAATCCAAGGTACCGGAGGCTGTCAACGACCTTGAGCTTTAGATTTGAACAAGTTGTGTCCCCAGCAGAACGCGCGGCCTCCTACCCAGGGCGCGTTCCCGACATTCGAAACAGGGACCATGACGTCATCCTCATCGATTCAGACCATAGGAACCAGCAGAAACCACAAGAATGTGGTCGGAGGGGCTCAAGTAGAATTACAGCAACATATTTTCCTCAAGTAAAAAAAAATAATAATAAAAGAACAGTACAAAGATTAAAAAAGTAATTCCTAAACAACTAATTAAATAGGCCACTGAATAACTGATAACATCTGATTAAATATTTTAAAATGACGTCAGACAAATATAAGGTAATGTGCAAATTGTGTATTTTACAGACAAAAAGAAAAAAACACAAATAAAATGGTAACAAAATATAAGCAGAAATTCTTTTACAAAAATGTTTCAATAGAAAGCTTATGAAAGCAATATGTGTTTGCTAAATAGAACAAAATAGAATATACTGTATTAATCCCCAAGGGGAAATTGCTTATTTGTTGACAAACTACTCCATCTGAGGTGATAAATACAAAGTTTATAAAATATACCTAAATGCCAAAAAAGTGTGAGAATGTGTGAAATTTATTTATTAATGTCTTCAAAAGCAAAGTTTACATACAGAAGGATTACTATCTCATTAAATAATGAAGGAAAAACCCAGATGATGATGTCAAGGCTTTGAAAACGTCTGATAGGTTAATTGACATATTCAGGTTAATTGAATGGATGTATTTGAAGGCCACACCTGCAACACATTTCTTTCTTGCTTGACACAATAAAAAAAGTCAAGAGAAGTCAGCTAAGATATCAGAAAGACAAATGTGGACAAGTCTTGCTCATCCTTAGGAACAGTTTCCATATGCTTGAAAGTGCTTCATTCATCTGTCCAAAGTATGTAAGTATACATATGATGGGGATGTCCAACCATCACACTACTTAAGAAAGAGTCGTAGGGTTGTATATCCTAGAGAAATACGTGTATTGGTCCAAAAATGTGCAAATTGTATATCGAGGGAAAGCTAAGGATCTGGATGCTGGGCTGAAAGGCCACTCAGCAAGGAAGAAGCCATTACTCCAAAAGAAATGTAAACAAGACAGATTGCAGTTTACAAACAAACAGGGGGCCAAAAACAAATTTTTGGAGACCCAAAAATTAGTGCTGATAAATCTAAAGTTGAACTGTTTGGCCATAATGACCATCATTACATTACATTTGGATGAATAAAAGGACTCATTTCATCTGTTAAGTCTGGGAGTGGCAGCATCATGATGTGGCGCTGTACTGCAGCAGGTGTACCAATGAGAAAAGGACATTTTGTGGACATATTGAAGTAACATCCAAAGATATCAGTAAGAAAAGTTAAACTTCAACAGTTCCTCCAAATGGGCAAAGATTTCCAACGGGGTCATACAGTTCAAGGACAGCTATACATAATACTGAGGAAATTTATGTAAACTGATTTTGGAGACTTAATAAATGGATCATTATTGTGGAATTTAGCAAATAGAAATAATTTTGGTCATTCTAACTGACTGACAGCAAGAGAAGTTTGGTCTGATTTAACTTCAGAACATGAGACATAAAGGTGTGCGTGTCTTTATTTGGTGTATGTAAGGATATGAATACAATTGTAAATGTTTGGTGAAATACAACAATGTTTTGTTCAATAGTAATGGTAACACTTACACACATTTACAATATGAAGGAAACTGAAGGGGTTGAGTTTAAAATTAACACTGATCAGTGAGGCTAATTGGAGAAAATTGGCTTCAGTTTCCGAGGGGGCATAAAGATTGGAAAACTATCCAGTGGTCGGCATACCGTAGTTTGTTTTGTGTCAGTGCAATGCGTTTGTATTCTATGAAGTGTCTTCAACAAAGATTTGACAGGCTGAAACAGCAATGTGCGACACCTATCCAATAATTCTACTATTAGCTAATAGATCAGAATAAATACTAAAGAGAAACACAGTCTTCTGTTCAAGATTTATTGAATACTTTTTAGTGACAGCTCATTTACATGGAACAACCGTGGATGTTATAAACTCGTGAAATGTGCTCTCAACTCCACTTCTATCTTGTTCTACTGTTGGAATGACTGGAATGTCAACAAATTTCCCATCTTAAAAGGGATGGGTTATTACTCGACAGAAAGAAAAGAAACGTGCACATGTAAAAGATAAAAGGAAAACCGTCTTTTTACATCAACCGTGTTAAATGCTGCGTGATCAGTGCAATGTCAGTTTATTTTAAGTTTCATTTAAAAGCATCAAGATAAAGATGTGATTAAATGAACATTATGCTGTATTTTAGAGAGGATATTCCTTGGAAAAAAAAACAAAACAAAACAAAAAAAAACTTCAAAATAGTGGAAGCTTTTGTTAAAAAGAAACAAAAGTGAGGACAAAAAAAAGTCTTGAGTGCTAGTTGTTTGAGCTAGCCTGCTCCATTTGCACTTCTCCTTGTTCACTCTCAGTCTTCTGAGCAACAAAAGGTCCCACCAGCCAGTTGAACGGCGTGTTGTGTAGCAAATACTCCATGACTCCATCCAGTGAGTGTTGAACCTACAAAAGGTACACACCAACAGCAGTTAATTTATAATTACAGGCTAATCTTTCTCACAAGACAAATTGTAACATGCTAAGTCTTATCATACACCTTTAGGGTGTAAGGTGCATCTTAAGAAATTAAAATAACAGCAAAAATTTAGTTTGTTTAAGCAATTCAGATCAAACGTGAAAGTTATATCAATATATATTACACTTAAAGTATCTGAATATTACAAAAGATCATCATTTGTCACTTGTCTAGAAGGCAGCCACTGACATTCTCCACAAGGTGGGTTAGTTGCATAAAACTATTTAAATATGTATGGTATGACTGGAATGTCAAGAAAATGTCCCATATACATCTTTTATTGGAATATTCAAATTTCCTGAGAAGCCATCATTGACAAGTTATAACCAACAATATTAACAGAAAAGACCATCTTATCTGTGTAATAAATTTAGATTGGTTTTTAAACTGAAATACTAAAACCCTTTTTGATGATATTCTAACAAATACCCATAAAACATGTGTGTGGAGATAGAAGACGACCTGTACAAACACAATTTGAGGAAAAAAGTTGAATAATAAGTCAGACATATCTTCCCATGCTGATGCATACAAAAACAGTACTTAAAACTGCATGGAAAATTTCATACTTGTTTTAGGTGATGACGGCTTCGCTCTAGCAGGACGGGAGTGAGAGTGCTGGCGTTTCCGAGCGATGAGTGCAGTTCTTCAGCGGCTACCCGCGCACTGGTCAACTGTTCCTGGACTGTTCCTGGCAGACCCAGAGCACTGGAAACCACGCTTGAGCACGATGCCCTCAGTTGGTCACTCAGGCCTCGTACCATTGAAAGGGCGCGGGATTCCAGCTGCTGTCAGAGTGAAAATAACACATTTCAGTATGCAGCTCTATTGCAGAGTTTACTGCGGCAGAATGAGCAAAGGAGTTCCTGACAAGTTGATAAAATATCTGAATGTAAAAGATTTAACATCTAAAAAGTAAAAGTAAGTACGAAAAAAGCCAATGAAATCTAAATATAAGATTTCAATGGCTACAGTAAAGTAGGAAAAAAAACTGTAATCAAATAAACATTTCAGCCAATTAAAATCAGTCTATAAGCTTTCAAAAATCCAGGCTTAGCACATAAAGTCAGTGTCAGTATCCGAGGGTGTACATTTTACATACAGAATGCGAGATTACAAAACCAAACGATGAGTTACACTCCAAAATAGTTAAATCCTGACCTCAGATTCATCTTTGGACCCATCTGGTTCCGACTCGGTCGGGAGTGGGAGTCCCTCCCCCTCCTGTTTCTTCTTCCACTCGGTCCAGCGCTGCAGCAGCTGTTCTGGAGCTCCTGTTATTTGGTTGCCTGCTGTCCCCAGACTGGCACGGGTGCTCTCCACCAAGTCCAGGGTGCTGGTAATCTGAGCCACCGCAGTGTAGGTGGCATCCCTGGCCTTTCGTGCGCGGCCCAAGGATTGCTCCAGAGCTCGCTCCTGCACCTTGGCAGAGAGTTTACCCAGACGGACAAAGTAGCTGGGGTTGGCTGACGTGGTCGACACCTCAGCCACAGCAGCTGGAAGAGAAACAATAACCGCTTAGTCGCATGCTTTATTTAATGGTTACAAATGTAAGGTAGTAGTGTTAATTCAGTTTTTAATAGCGTTAAAAATGGAACAGTTCAGATTTAATATTCCCGCAGTTAGAATTTAATGCAGGCAACATTACAAAACCATTTTCGTGTCATTTTTCTTGCACACAATATTCAGAATCACTTCCTATTTGGGGTAGCAGCTGGATATCGTTATGTCTGCTATATACACAAGTTTATTTTATTCTTAATTTTTGAAACACACAAATACCTTTTACTACTCTGCATCATAGTTTGAGGGTGCAATTATTTAATGGAACAAATGCAATTCATTGTCTATCACATCACTACAATTTCAGTTTGATTTGAAGAGTTTTAAAGCACATCTAATTTCAACCTTTGTGGATTAGAGAAAAATCTCAATTAAAACTTAATTTTTTTTAGGTTATTTGTTGAATAATTGCATTATACCACCTCCCCAATAAGAAATGCTTAAAATGTTCATATTATTGACATTCCTGTTCATGTTGACTGAAGATAAACTTCAGTCAACATTTATTTGAGCTCATGCTTCCGGTTGTATTTTCACAGCGCACAATCTATGTTCCCATGAGCACCATTTCTAACCTGGAGTACTGCAAGTTGTCATAAATGTATGACACCACAGTAGCAGGTGTCAAAACTGTGTGATGGGAATTACAGGAACTGTGTGAGCCAAAGGAACAGAAGGTAAGTTCAAAGCAATGCCCCGACTTCCTCTCTATGAATAGCACCTAACCATTGATGACAACAGCTCGTAGCATAATTGAATCCAATAAAATCCCATCGTCCGTCCTGTGTACTGTCCTATTTATCACATTATGATGTCATTATCATCAAACTGTCAGACCACTCCTCTCTGTAGGGGCAGACATGTGGAATCAGTGGTTCTGTTTTTGAACAGGAACACGATCATTTCCTCATTTAGCATTGGTACTGACCCAGCTCCCTCTCAGTCAGTGGCAGGTTCTGATCAACCCAGTCCTCAGATTGGCTGAGAGCCAGACCCATCCCACTGCTGACCATCTGGCCCATCCTGGTGCCCATGACTGTGTTGATACTACCACTGACAGCCGCCCGGGTCAGCTCGACGCCACTCATCACAGCGCCCAGCACCGCGTCTTTGGCCCCCGTCACTGACTGGTACACCATACCTACGGTGTCTGACACCACCTGGGGGAATAATGAAGAGACAAGGTGTCAGCGCTTATGAAAATTTAATGCATATAGCTCCAGTAGAAAAATCAAAACAAAACAGAAAAAATAAATTCACTGCTTTTTAAGTTAGGGCTCAGATATATTCAAGATAGGCAACAAATTAAAGATGCAGAATGATAAGTCAGTTTATTAAAATGTTTACTAAAACAATCATAGAAGGCCCTGTTAGACTAGAGAGCATGATGACAGTAGCGAAATAAAAAGAAAACCTGTTCATAAAAGCTCTGGATCTCAGATTAGGGTGATGGTTCATCATCTGATAAGACAGTGACCCAAAAGCAAATTGATAAAAATACCAAACAAGTGTCTTCAAGAAAATGTCCTGTAGAGAAAAATGAGAATAGTCTTTAACAAATATGCCAAGCTCAAACACACAAACTGAAGAATATTTGAGCAAATTATTTCTCTAAAAGGTGTTTCAACAAAATTACAGGCCATTAGTGAATACTAATCAAACACTGGATAAACAAGCTTATTTTAAAAAAAGAAGCTATTTTTTTTGGAACTGTTGTAGCTTTGTCATGTTTTACAGCCACAGGCTCTACAACATCATGTAAGGCTATCTTGTCAACAAGATGAAGCTTGACAGAGACTACATCCTCATCAGAACAATGACCCCAAGAACACTAGCAAAACAGGATGGCTGAAAAGGAACAGAGTCATGGTGTTTCAAAGGTCCAGTCAAAGTTCAGACCAAAACCTGACTGAACGGTTCAAGATCCAGTATACAGTTTTCACTCCAGCCTCTCAGGGGATGATATGCTGGTTTATAAATTATCTACTTAGAAGAGGAGAAGAAAAGAACTGTATGGAAGTTATTTATACAGGTTCTTCTTGACCTTGTCAGCTGGTTGATGAAGAATCGGCAGCTTCTCTTCCATCTTATTGAGTCCTTTCAAGGCATACTCATTCACTGTGGCAACTGAAACAATATGCAGGATAGAAACTTACTTGAAATATAAAAATAAGAAGAGCTACTATTCTAGTCAGCACAAAAATAATGACTCAACTAATGTGAACGGATACACATTTTTGTTTACAATACAACAGCATCAAAGAGCTCCAACAAAATGTGTGGTGAAATATGTGCAAAGTTTGTTTTTAGCCAATTCCAGAAATTCTTTTTAAAAATTACCCTGAAACTCTCAGGCAACAAGCCAACCTCAAGCTCATTTCATACTTTTTTCTATTTGAACTATAATCCCCATTTAATTTAGTGGTAGATTTCAGAGAACATTTAGGAACTTTTATTGCATACACATTACATCACACTTTGTAGAGAGGAGAACCTTACGTTGTGGTTCGATCATGCCCAAAACGGGCTTGGACCCCGTGCTGGCAGCTGCTCCAAGAGTCCGGACCCCACTCTCCGCAACGTCCATCACCCCCTTCAGCAAGGGCACGTTGTCTTTGGTACTGCTGTAGGCATTGGAAACAGCCTCACAGGCTGAGCTGACCAGGGGCAAGTGGCTCACTCTAACAACAACATTCTGGAACCAGAAAGTAACATTTAGGATCGCTTAGAAAAAAAAAAAAAAAAAAAGAAAGGAAAGGGAAAAAAATACACCTTTTTCTGAAACAAATTGGATTTCCTAAGCATTCATTTACATTTACTTGCATTATTACACTGACTTTTTTGAACCTGGAGATGTTACGAGCATAAAATAAGTTATAATTTGTATTAGGTGTGGCGGTGGATTTCTGTGCTCCTCACCTGCTGCTCGCCATTAGCTGGTTCAGTTGCTGCAGCTCCAGCCTCATTAGTTTTCCCGCTGTCTGCCATCGTGACTGCTGGGTTCAATCTCTGACACAGAATACAGAGAGAGTTAGAAATTGAGATTCACCTCACTTTGCTCTGAGTGCATGATGAAACACAGCTCCGTCTCTGGAAGTCTTTGTTAAAGTGGCTGATGTACTTTATCTAGCAGGAATAGCTGTCCTGTCAGATGGTTTAAATGCATGAAGAAAGAAAGCTCAGCCATGTTAAATCCATTAGTCAATGCTATGATGCAACAAGGATGAAACTGGTTTAAAACAATAAAACTGGGCTACCACTACAAACAGTTCCAGCCTCCATAGAACTCTGATATTTAAAATGTTTAACTTTATTTTCTTGTTGACTTTGCATATCTCCATTTTTTCAAAGAATATAAATATTATTGGTATGTTCCTGGATATGAGTCGCATGCTTAAAGTCAGAAATATATTTTAAACAGAAAGAAATGCTTTGAGAAAAAAGCAAAACAAAAAAAGCCCAACATTTAAAAAAAAAAAAAAAAAATAAAATAAAAAAAGAATAGCTTTTAATCTGCTCCTAGGACCAGAAAAATAGTTCAGTCTAGTTATATCTGTTGATTTAAGGTAGTTCAACTTTTTTTTTGAAAAAAGAAAAAAAGTTTTGTTTTTGTTTAAATAAAACAGGAGATTTCATGAATACAGTTCAGCTTAAGTATTTTACATTTGAAACAAGAATTGTTCAAATGCAGTCCAGAGACTTAAACAAAACAGTAAAACACAACTTCCTTTCAGCAGAAAACTGACAGATGCGAGTTGGATTCCTTCAGCATCACTGCCAGGTTTAAGCAATATTTTCTTATAGCATTTCTACACAGGGAGTCCCTATTCCCATTGACTCTACAAGCAGGCAAGGAAAGGAGAAGTCATTTAAGATGCAACACGCCATTTTTTAAAATTCTCATGCTGCTCACCAACAGCACGAGAATCGCCCGTATCAAACACCACCACTATTTTCCACCATTGTAGAGCCTGAGGCCGCATCTACTCACATTTTGCCCAGAGAAACAACAAGTCAACGAGCCTTCAGGAATGATAGGAGTGGCAGCAGTTTGCAAGCAAAATCGCTGACTCAGACACTGAATGGCTGACAACAAGTTTCAGGTTAAAAGTCTATGCAGCTCAGTCTAAACTAAGAAGGCTGTGCAGATGTAAGGTGAAGCATCTGGACACAAATCCACTTTCCTCCAACTCAATTTAAATACTTAAATTTTCAAATTTGATTTTAAAAGCGCAAAAACAATGTCTTTGTACACTAAATAAGTGAATTTAAACTAAGTTTCAACTGCAACTATTCTCAAATAGATCTCTCTCACATTAGATACTTTAAACCAATATTTAAGATCTACATGTTACATTTATTTATGATGGAGAAAATCCCACATGAAAAATAACTGTTTTTGACAAAAATCAGCAGGGTCACAACTGTTGGTTCTCCAACAGTCAGTACCTTGTACAAAACCATTTTGGCTAATAAGACTCTTCTTTCATAATATTTCAAAAAAGGTAGAAGCATAAAGAAAGAGGAATTAGTCACCATTCCTCCTTACACTATTTTTCTTGCACCGACATTGGATAGTTACTGCATGAATGATTGTCTTCAGGGTGGCAACAAGTTATTTAACCCCAACCGATGCAATGAGGTGCTTCTCATTTCTTAAATAAGCATGTTGAAAGACAGTCTGTGGTTGTGGAAAAGATATTAGAAGGGTCAAATCACTGGCATGAAGCAAAGAAAATATCAAAAGGAGATTGTAGAAGTTGCTAGAACTGGGTTAACAACTGTCCAATGCATTATTAAAAACTGGAAGGAAAGTAGGGAATCATCAATTTCAAGGAAGAAATGCTGTTGAAAATAATGAATGATCACATTTGATGATTATTTCAAAATTTGGTGACATCAAACTGGAGAATAAACAGTAGAACTCAGAGTTATGTTAAACATACACAAGGGAAACTCAAGGTATAAGGACTGAAGTCTTATGTAGCCATAAGAAAACCATTTATCAGTAACGCTAACTAGAGGAAAAAGCTTCAATTTGAAAGGGAGTATAAAGATCAGACACTAGAGCGACGCAAGAAGGTTGTGCCCTGATGAGTCTAGGTTTACCTTCTTCCAGAGCGATGGGCGGATCAGGGTAAGAAGAGAGGCAGATGCACCCATGATGCAGTGGTTGAGGTTCGGGAGCAGTGACATTATGCATGGAGCACCAGACCTTCACTAAAGGGGAACTTTTGGGATATGCAGGGAAGGTTTTGTACATTGGTCAGACTCTCCTTAAAAATGCAACTTGGGATGGAAATGTGATCTTGCGGAAATTCTCAGAACACCTAAAAGGCTTCTAGAGACCTTGAAAGATTTTTCAGCCATACCTTCTCTTACACACACACACACAGTTCCAGTGTGTGTTAAAGTCCCAGCAGTATTTAGTCAACTCTTCATCTTGGCGTTTGTGAAAAAAAAAAGTTTCTTCTCCTTTTTAAATCTTCCATGACTTGGAAACATCCAAACTTCTAGAACAACAACAGTTGTTCTAGAAGTTTAATGAGAAACCACTCTTTGCAGAAGTTCTCTTAACAGTGAGCTTTTCAGTTAATCTTAACCAGTTTCACCATTTTTCCTGCATTAAACGCATTCATTGATTCACTTCCATTGGGGATTTGTTTTTATTTCTTCTGTATCAGGTTACTCTACTGAAATAAAATATGACAGTAGCATGATTTATTTTAAAGGCATCTATCCATCTTAACCAGTGGTGCCAAATACATTTGTCTGCATCTGAACATGTGAGGTAACATCTCAGAGCAGGCAGTTTCTGGATGAATTTTTGATACAACTCACCACCAGGCAGTCATGTGTTGAATCACTTCAGTGCTTGTCGAACTACAACCAGAAAGAGAATTTGCCTTATCGCATGACGAACCTCAGCAGGCAATTCCTTCTATTGATTAATTTCCTCTTTTTTCATCTCTGCCCAGCATTAGGGTACAGCAAAAAAAAAAAAAAAAAAAAGAAGAAGAAGAAGGGAAGGAAAGAGGAGAGAATCTACTGCAACAACCTTATGTCTCTCTGGTGCCCAGAACATTTGGATGACATCTGATTTTGCTCTACCAGATGGCACATATAGACATAAATTGACTCCACCTGTCTTGGGACACAGTTAACAGCTGCTCGACAGGCTTGGCCTGATGTTTTTGACAAATAAGTCACAGAAGGACATGAGTTTGAGCCCAAGCTGTGAGCAGAAAGAGTGGGCTGACCAGCTGCAACATGTAATCAGCCACAAGAAAATGCTCTTGTAGACCTGTTACATCCACCTGACAAGAGGAACTGTTCAAGGATAAGGCAAATTGTGCTGCAAGAAGCTTTAGCTGATTTTAATAAAGAGATGCTGTTTAATCACTTCACATATTTGAGATGTCAAAGGGAATGAAATATTCCCTCTGATGTTTTCACAAAACTGTAGCGTTCCAACAGCCTCCGTGAGCTCAGAAGAAAGGAAGATTACAATTTATTGCAACAGCTTGGTTGAGCAACAGGCCTTCTTCCAAGTGTCAGCTGGTGACATCTTCACTGACTTTATTATAAACCAAAGTCTGACTTTATCAGCGCTGAAGTCAAGCACAAGATAAATCTGAGGTAAATATTCTTGAGATACGAGAGACGTCCAGGAGAAAAAAAGTTGTCAGTCGTTCATAAATAATCAGCCCACTGATAACAGATTCCTATAAAACACTCACAGGAATCCTGCCAAACACTCTACCCAGTGAATTTTAAAAATCCTTACAGAGCTCACAAACAATCTGTCGGAAAAAGAATGCTAGACTCCGTTTGAACCCACAACTCAACATGACCTTTGATATTAGGGCTAGTGCTGATTATAAGCTCTATTAGGGTATTTGATTTAGTAGGTCTTATCATGGATATAAAACAAAAGACACAGACCGAGTTTGCAAGTTAGTGATTCTCCAACTCTGTTAACAGGTTTTTCTGTATTCTGTCAAACAGAAAAAAATAATTATAGAAAAATAAATGTTCTTAGTAATAGACAGTTTGATCTGTTAGAAATTAAGTCTAAATTTTCACTTAATTAAACAAAAAAGATCCCCAGAAGTTGGGATTGAAGAAAAGAGAATCAGTTTTTTCCCCAACCTGAAAAATCCAACATGTCTATCACAGAAAACTGAGTGATAGGCACTGCAAAGAAAAAAAAACAAAAAAAACTTTAATAAAATATTTTACACGCAGTACTATTCAATAACCCTCAGTGAACATACTTCTACAGTTTCTGTGCCAAATACAGAGAAATGCATTATTAGCTTATATTAACCCTACTTAGCTTGATCAGTAAGGACATCCATTAGTAAATCCAATTGTTATTAAATTTTTTGTCAGATTTAATGTCTTTCCAAACAGCATTCGGAGACAACTCTGACAGGTGATGTGGAGTCAAAATATTGCAATATATTGTGGTATTTATTGAGAGTAGTTTTGCTAGAAATCTGTGTATATAGGCAGGCCCTCCCAATAACATTTCATCTTCATCATAAGCCCTATTTGCTACACTTATATCACTAAGTAGCAAAGCTGTGCTTTTAAAAACAGCATAATTGTGCTTAATCATATTTTGAAAAGCTAACAAGACTTTCAAAAGTAAATACCAAGAATATCATAGCATCACAAACTCCAAAGATATTTTTTTTATTCTCATATGATGATGATGATGATAAATCATATGATAAATGTCTAGTCCTAACTGTGGTACTAGTAGCCACCAGTTCTTTTTGTTTGGTTTTGTGACATCATCTGGAAAAAGATTTACATCTATTTTATTGTGAACAGTAGGTGCAATACTGAAAAAACATTGCTTTTAAAAAAAAATATTTTCCATATGCTAAAACATCAACAGGTATTTGACACCATTAGTTTTAAAATTTGTGAAAAGTTTAGAAAGCAGTTATTTGGGATCATTGGTGTCATTTGCCATTTCTTCAAAACTACCATTCCCATCAAAGAACTTGTAGCACATTGTTGGTTACATTTAGTTGTAGAATTAAAACAACATTTCCACAAATGAGTTTTTGTGTGCAATAACTTTCAGGTGAAGCCAATTGGAATTAGAAGGCCAAACCTCAAACAGAATTGGACATCATTATTAGCCAATAAAAGCCTGATTGGTGCCTCTTTATCAAAAAACAAACAACTACACTGTAGAAATCCATATTCTACCGAAGTCATGGCATTCTCTTTTGATCGCCATAAAAAAAAAAAAGAAAAAAAAAAAAAGCAGTATGTATTTGAAGCTAAGACGTTTCTGGATAAAATAAACACAAATTGCTTAAAAAAAAAAAAAGAACACTGCCACATTCCTGCCTTAAACAATATTAACATAATATTTCTAAATATTAATAATAATACTGACAATAAACACCTAAGATTATCTTATTATTGGGGTTTCACTGTCACGCCTTTAACTTTGTGGCTAATGAACTTTAACCCAGATGAGGACATAGAATTGGTGCTGAGTCCTCATCTGTTATGACTAAAACGCTGATTTCAACATTGAAATCAGCGTTTTAGTCATAATCCCACAGCTGAACATATGTTAGGGAATATTAACTGAAAAAACACATTATATCTGCGGACTGAAAATGACAGCAACGCCCTGGCGTTAGTATAGTTAGCTTAGCAGCACCTGGCCATTTTTGAGGTTTCTGAAGCAGCTTTAAAAACAACGAAGTAGTGAAATAAAACACTGACCTCACTGACGACCCGGTTCCTCTCTGCCCTGCAGTGACCTGCGACGCAAATGCTGTTCAATGAATGGACCCAACTCTTATCAGAGTCTTTCTACTTAAGTGTTGAGCAACTAGGCAATGCTGGAAGGGGGCGGTGCCTTGCAATATTTTAGCAACTTTCAGCCAATTAAATCACAGCACGGATATGACACACACTTCACACATGGCGCTTCCTGTAACTTCTGACTTAGTGTATAATACTACACTAAAACATCACGTCAGACGCTTTTTAATACTGTTTTGAGAGGTACCTAGAAACAATATTTGTTGTAAACTGATAGCATCTCAAGTAGAAAGTCAAATTCTGGAATTTGACTTTCATAAATTACTCGATTTCTTATTTCCAATAATGCATGCTTTATGGTAAAGTCAGGTGTGTGCCGTTGTAGTTGTTTAATGCAAACACAATTTCTGTTTTGCTTAAAGAGCCAATTGTTTTTTTGTTTTTGCTGCTCACTATTTCTCAATTTGCTGACCGTTCAGTTTGTTTCAGTTTAAATTTATTGTGAAAAGCAACGTCAGCACTAATTTTATGACATTTTGAAAGTCATGAGCTTAGAGTTTAGAGTTTGGGTTCAACTAAATACTGGTGTGCCATTGCCTTAGGACTCGACTAGAGATTTGAGGGAAAAGACTAGAGACCTATTTTTGGCTTACAAAACAAAGACTTGGTTCTAGCTCTGGCAGAGATATAGTCCTAGCAGTCCTTTGTACTTTTGATAGCGTACACATTGCATACACACAATACCAGCGCTAAAACAAGCTGGAGCTCTGCTTGCACAGTGGTGTGCAGCAGTGACTTGAATACTTATGCTCTTTGTTAACTGAAAGCATCACAGCGCAATATTTGCTCTTTGACACTGGAATACCAGCCCTATGTTGAGATTGTTTACATTATGGTCTGAAGTAAAGAAAACGAGATACCTGACCTTTTTTGGCTCAATGAAGAAAAAACAAAAACTGACAACAAAATCCTTGTTTAACGCAATGCCTAAGTGTCTGGATAAACTCTGCAAACGCATCACACTGAGCAACTCTCTCAGAGAAAAGAAACAAAACTAATTCACCCTTAGGATATAACACACCAACACAATTTACAGCTCAGTGGAGTGGGAAATGTAAAGACCTTTCTATGAAGGAGTCTTTCAGGTCAGGACTCACAGTCAGACAGCATCCAACTGATAATGGAGTTTACTTTGTGAAAGGTAATGTTTGTGAGTGAAAAAGGCCATCTAAGTTAAGCTGGGAGATCATTGCTGTACAAATGTAACAGTAAAATCTGCACACAATACAAAACAGTCATCTCTATCGCCACTGGCACCTTGATTTATTACATGCTCCGTCTCACATGATGTCTGAGTTGTAAAATGGCCAACATGTGGCCTTACTGACTTCAACAACCTGCAACAATGCTGTTTAGGTCAAGAACACAGAGGAGCTCTTTGACTATCAAGGTTGAATGCAGCAAAAAGAGGACAGATGAATAGAAGCACTCTGAAAAGTCAGATATGAGAATATGTCCAGTCCAAGCTGAGTTCAGTTGATGTGTAAGACCTATAGAGGGCAGTCTTTACACATTGAGTGATCTTATTTCCACAGCCTCACCCACATGGAGATTAAATCTCATTTTCATTCGTAGGATCTCTTTTTCTGCAGATGCACCACAACTTCATAGCAGGGAGCTCATTTTATGTCAACAAATAAAATATTTAAATATATGCTTGAAAACTGCGGGTATGGAAAACGAATGAGGACACACTGTAGCAAGTACTGCATTAATTACAACCATTTCCAACCTGCACTGGGATGGTAACTCACAGAGCATTGAAAAGCTGCAGTGACTGCCCTGACTGAGGACTTATATTTTCAACAGAAGAAGACTATCAGCTTATGCCTTTCATTCAGAGGCATTTTCTTTTTTACTTTCAACTCCTTACAGTACTCATTATTTGTTCAGTTTAATTTTTCCAAATGCTCCTACCAGACTTCTGGAAAAAGAAAACTGATAACATTCACTGAAACGGCACTGCTGTGACTTTGTTTTACAGGTTCATTTCCCAGGTTATAAAACCAGACCAGGAGGCTAGACTTGGCAGAATGAGGGGAACAGCATGAGGAGGGCTGCCTAAATTTAATTTGTGTGTCTCCATCAGGTTTCTAACACACAGGACTCTTCACAATTTGTCTGCATTTCTGGTGTAAAAAAAACACTGAGCCTCGGCGTCCTCAAAAAGCAACATTTTTGCTGCAGTTCCCTTTCAATGACCTTTAAAGAACATTTTCCCTCTTAAACCATAATCCTCACAGTGAATGATGGCAAGATAAACCTGGGTCCTTGTCCAGCCTCGTTTGTCACAGTTGCACTTTTAAATGGTTTTAAGTTATTGCTTTCCCTGTGGCTACATTTAGGTGATAACTATTTTTGTAGCCATTTCCAGATTTATGAAGATTTATACATGCATTGGAATAGATATTTTCATCTTTAGAAATAGGATGATTTAAGTATCTTACTGCTTGGATGTGAATCTTTCTGGATTTCTGTGTTAAACACCTTACCTTGAAAGGTTTAAAGGCTAAATGTGACATTTGATATTCCTCAAACATTTTCTATTTTATCTAATTTCTAAGTCATATATTCTGAAGCATGTGACTTGTGTGCTCACTTTTTGTGAGACATCTCTATAGTTGCACTGTGTGCATATATTTTTATATATTTTGGTCTGGTGTCTATGCCAGTAACACATTATGCCAATATGACCAGTTCTTTTTTTTTTTTTTTTTTTTTAATAATCTAACGCATTATTTCCAAACCAGTAATCAGCCTAAAGTTACTTATCCAAGTCACTGTGCCTAACTATTTTGAGATGAAACCTTTCCTGTTTGAGGTCAGCTAGGATGACCAAAATTATTAATTATTAGACCTTGGGAAGATGCTGGATTAACTGGTAAGAGAGTACCATTATTAACA
Source organism: Girardinus metallicus (assembly GCA_903067095.1). NCBI lineage: Eukaryota > Metazoa > Chordata > Actinopteri > Cyprinodontiformes > Poeciliidae > Girardinus > Girardinus metallicus. The sequence continues at coordinate 373 of CAEGAE010011593.1, read as the reverse complement.
TTGAAATGACTACTGAACCAACAAGAACTAAAAGGCCACTCAGAAAGAAAGAGGTCATTTTTGAGGCAGTTAGCAAAGAAAATTATTTTAACTGACTAAAGTTTTGTTTGAATAAACTTTGACTAAGTTTTGTTCTTCTCTCAGACTTCAATTAAAAATGTTCTTTTCTAAATGTAATGTCATAGTAGTAAAAGAGACATTTATTTTTACATTTTTGTTCGTGACGACACTAAATATCTGAGGTCTCCGTATGTGACGGACTAAGCAGTTCAGCTTCATATGATGGGTACCAGTGCTCCCACACTCCTTTCCTCTGCCAACTTTTTGCCTAAAGGTTTTCATCTGTTACTGCTTTACTGATAAGTCTGCTTCA
>CAEGAE010011588.1:0-13812 GCA_903067095.1 Girardinus metallicus | reverse complement strand
ATGGGACTGTAGAGAACTCCTTCATCATTCATGGACAGAAACACACAGCAGGATTTGCATGTAGAGCTGGAAGAGGAAACCAAAAATATTTCACTTATTACAGTGAACCAAAGTTCATCTGGTTCCCAGGTTGGTTCTGTTTCTTTTTTTTACTCCTGTTTTCTGTCATCACCTTCATCCATCCATATTTTAACTATAAACTTCAATAGTAATTATCACCAAACTGAAAATTCAAATGCTGAACTTTATATTTTGTTAGAGATTATGTCCCTTAATCTGCCTTATAATTCTACTGGCTAAAAATTCCTTGTTTTCTGGGGAAGATGCACATTTTTCTCAATATTTCCTCCATCTTTTGACACCTTTATTAATAAATGATTTGTTGATTGTATGTACAATGCTGTGACATGGATGACATAACTACTTCCACATTTGGGCTGTATTGTGCCTGAACAGATCTGACCAGTAGCAAGCGACTCCATCAGTGGTCAGTGTGTGACATGTCTGATCCAAACTGCTCTGCTATCCTCCACACTTTTCAGCTGATTTTACTTCCTGTACCCTTCTACTTCCTGTTGGTGTTCTCTATCTGTCGATCATGTCTTTTTACTTCCTGTTCCCCTCTGATGCAGCTGATGTTAAAACCTGTATGATGATTGAGTGGACATCTGTGTTAGGGTGGTGTAATGGGCAGCAATCTAACTAAGAAACTCAAAATGCACAAGACAAAAATATACTATAAATGAACAGACAGCACATCAAACTTCAATAAATGAATGCAGCAAAGTATCTAAAGAAAACATAAATGTAAGAAAATTGAAGCCAAAAAAATATCATGTGAAATGATTTGATCCCATTTTTAACATTTAAGGTAATGGCCATCTCTGAATGAAAGTGTTTTATTCTCTGAGTGTTGATTATTTTCTCCATGTTGTTCTTCAGATCCTCATCCAGCAGCGTCTCTCTCAGTGAGTCCTGACAGAGAGAAACACTTCACCTCTGAGCCTGTGACACTGAAGTGTGGAGGAAACTCTATGGAGTGGAAACTGAAGATGTTTAGAGGATTCAGATTATCATCATTCCCTGGAGTATGCTCCAGGACATCAAGGCCTGGATTCTCATGTACCATCAGCAGCCAACAGTCCGATAAAGCAGTGTACTGGTGTGAGTCTGGATCAGGAGAGATCAGCAACGCAGTCAACATCACTTTTGAGTGTATGTTGTTATGTGTCCTTTGTCACTAATTTTAACAAATTTATCTTTTCATTAAAAAAAATAACATTTTCTTCCTCTTTTGTTTTAGATTGAAATTAAATTAGGTGTTTTGAAAAGCTGCTGCCTCGTTTATGTTGAACCTATCTCGCTGTAGATTTAAATATCACAACACAAATTACAGCCAAACTTTGAAATCAACATGGATTTTAATTCCAACCAGTTTTGGAATTATAACCTGAACTTTCACAATTAAATTAGTGAAGTTCATGGAGTGGCCCTTTGACTGGGCCACTCCATGAACACCATCTAATAACAAATTGTACCATGTGGTTTATTGATCACTGTGAAAAGATTGTGTGTATTTGTTCAAATGTCAAAAAGATAAAATAATAAAATAAAATATGCATTCAGTTTGTTCTCTATAACTTTCTCTAATTGTCTCCAGCAGCTGATTTCTGACTGAAGCTTAATTTTCTCTGACTGGTTCACAGCTGGAGGTCTCCTCCTGGTGAGCCCCGTCCATCCTGTGACTGAAGGAGCTTCTGTTACTCTGAGCTGCAGACTGAGAGGAGAAAACAAACTTTCTAATGTGTTTTTCTATCATAATGACAAACTGATCCAAAATGACAGCAGAGGAGAGCTGAATATCTCTGCAGTGTCTCAGTCAGATGAAGGTTTCTACAAGTGTGAACATTCAAGAAAAGTTTCACCTCAGAGCTGGATGGCAGTTAAAGGTAAGCAGAGATATGATATTTTAATAATTTAATGAGAAATAGTCTGTATGAAAGTGATCTTGTTTTTGTGTGGAATTATTCTCTGATCATTTCCAGCAGCTAAACCTGTATTGACACCTAGAAGATATTCACTTCCTGTGCTGCTGGCCATTGGATCAGTGACTGGAGTTTTTCTCTTAATTCTCCTGTTGCTGCTGTGTTGGTTCAGACAGACCAGAGGTGAGGCCCTGAAGTGGTGGATTTGTATGTTTCACTCTTTCATTCTTCAAACGCAGATTTTCATCACGGAGTCATAAACTGAAACAGCAAAAACCCAAAACAATTGATTAAAAATAATTATTGAATTGAATGTTTTTTTTTCATCAAATAGCAATATTTAGTTGTAATAATGTCTTTCAATTGAAGTACATTTAGTTTGACAACTGAATCAATGAATGAACAAATAAGTGAAGTGAAGCAATCAAATCAAGTATATTTGCTTATTTTAGCTCTAAACCTAAGAAGGTCTGTTGTAGCTAATGTTAGCTTTAGAGTAAAAAATGTTTCATTAACCTTAAACCAGCACAAACTGGAATTATGAGAAATAAATACATTTAATGTAAAAACGTTCAATAAAAAAACTTTTTGCTCTTGGATAAGGTTGGCTTTTGACTTCATTCGAATTAGCATAATTCACAACAAAACATTAGATCAACAAATGTTATCTTTTTTTTGTACATTATTGGAATACCATCAATCTTTGTGCACATTTGCAACGAAAAGGCAGCCGCATGTTTTACACTGATATGATACAATGTGCTTGAATTTAGATCTAAGGCTTCAGTGATAAATGACCATCGGGGTCATTACTGCCACCTACAGGTCAGAGAGAAGAATTGAAGAGAGGACTGGAAGAAAGGTGTTTCAGGAACATGTTGAGGATCCAGTGTAGTTTTCTGTTAATTCCCTTCCTCCCCAACCCTCCACATTTCTGACTGTTTCATTTTCTCCACCATTTTGTGTCAATTGTCCCAGTTTATTCTCTTATGCAATTCAGACATTGCATCAGTGTTTTAATTTACAAACCCAACATTTAAACCCGTCCATCGATGCTACAGGTCCATGTTTAACAGAGTTTTTATATTTATTTAAGAAGGACATTACATGAAATAAAAACGCCTCTTTTGTGAAAAGGTCCTGGAAGAGTGGAGACTGTCTACCAGGATGAACAGCAGCAGCCAGTGTACTCCTCTCTCCTGCATGGTCAGGGTCCCACTTTGCTCTCAATGCCTCCACACATATTTAATATAGATTACATTCATGTTTTTATATATCCATAACATCTGATTCTCAAAAAAGAAAAACAATCTCTTTGCTTTGACTTTTATTTTGTTTTATGACATAACAAGAAATAATGTATTTCATAAAATAATAAAATAAAATATATACGCTATTTTTGTCTTAACTATTGAGATTGTCTTTATAGACAAGTGAATAATATGATGCATGTATGTTATCTTTAAATGTCTTTCTGTCTAGACTTATGTAGCCTATCTTAGCCACAGAAAAACACATAAATGTCATGATCTTGGCTTTAAACCTATTTAACGTGAATTGTATAAGTATACTTGAAGCTGGTATTGTTCAGTTATATGTAGCTGGTAATGTCAATATAACTTAAAGACATTTCAGTCTCAGCTGTTCTGACTACAGTCAACATGTTGAACCACTGCTTGGATTTTACAGCAGGAATAAAGTTTCCCCTAATTAATTGGATTCATGATATAAATGGTTATAACTTATTTTTAATAACATCCATCTATTTAAAACAATGATTTGGATAAAATGAATTTAAGTCAAGAGTGTTAAGGATATTTAAAAATGTGGATAGCGGTTCTAATGTTAACTTTCCATCAGCATCACTGACAAGATGAGACTGTTTAACTTTTCTGTGTTTATCATTGACTTGTAGGAAACCTTGATGTCTATGAAACAATCAGACGGCCTGAAAACTACATAAATGGTGCAGTATAAAAATGAGTTGTCAGATAAATGCTGTTGAGATTTACAATTATACAACAACTTCAAACAATAAACTGAAAGTCAAAATTACAGTTTCAGGTCAAGAACAACCGGATTACATTAATTTCACCGCCAGATCAGATTCAGCCTCAAGATTTCGTCAAGAGGAATAAATCAACAAAACCTGGATCAATTTCAACAGAATGAATAAATCAGACAGGGTTTTTATATGATTGTCTTAAAGTTATATTCACAGAAATTTGGAGCTTTGATGTGTCTTGAAAAACTGCTCATGCATGTATTTTCTCTTTAAAATATCTTCTTCAGAGAAAAGATTTAGATGAAATGTAAAAAGATTTTTGTTTTACACATTTTTTTTAGATTAACACAAGAAGGATTATGTACATAAATGCCTTATCAAGACATCCCGCGTAACTTTTTTAAAATTATTTTTGAAGCTAGAATTTTGCGCAATGACTGTTATGCATGATGAACAAACACTTTGTTCTTGTCGATAATTCATGAGTTGTTTGAAAAATGAGCTGCTAGACCTTCTAGAATGTAAAATCACAGTTTGATTCTTGTGTTTTTACATCACCCCCGCCCCCACTGACTGTACTGTTACTGGCCCAGATAAGGTGGGCCAGTAACCATCATGTGATTACTGGTTTGGCACCATCATGTGGCCAATTAGGATCACTACACACTGTGGTCAGATCACTCTCCTTTATACCTCCCTTGCCTATAACCGCTTTTCACGTGTAGAAATATTGAAAATTACCCTAAAATGTGCAGGTTTGATCTAAAAGCCTGAAAATTACACAAAATAGCAAAACTTGCTTCTCCTTCACAATGCTTTTTTTTTTTTTTTCATGCTGTTCTGTTGAAGCTTAAATGCAAAATAAACATTAAACATTATGAGCACTTAGAGCTTCTTTGTTTGAACAAAAGTAAATCAAACTTTCGCACCGATACTTACCAGACTGTGAAGAATGACTGAGGCGGGTGTGTTCCACTAGTGTGAGCAGTTTAGTTAGGATTGTGGAAGATACAGATTTTTGTGCTGAAGTCAAACTTTAGAAAAAAACAGAGTGAGGCATATGAAGATAAGTCCATATATAGAGGTGGTGAAATGTTCAAAGAAAGCATTCTGAAAATTTGAGCTCATTTGGATGAACGTGGGATTCTTTTTAAAAGTTTGAAGGTCAGATGAAGCACTTTTCACGTTGTTGTCAAGGTTAGGTATGTGCAAAGCTCCGCCTAGTGGGAGAGGTTGGCAAAAGCTAGCTAAACATGATCGATATTGTGTTTGTAGTTGGTGGTGCGAAGGATATTGTGAAATCTTTTACGGCTCCAAAATTATGGGCAATTGAAATTTGCAGCTTCATCCATACGTAGTGATGTTTTATTAGCTATTATGTCGTAATTAGGAAAAGAAATAAAAAAAAATCCGCCCCCATAACTTTTTTTTGTTTATTCTTAGCTTATATTATGCCAAGTTTTATTGGACTCTGAGTTGGTTTTGGTTAATGCATTCATCATGGCCCTCTGCTGCGGGGGGAAAAAAAATCCACAAGAGTCTCCTGTAGCTGTCTGTATTACAGCAGCTCTGTTGAAGCTGCTGACTGACCCTGACTTCCGTGCGCTCTACCCATGGAGGAAGCTTCTGCACAAAGTGACGTAAAATAAAGAGCAGGCAGAGAAAAACCACAAGACAACTTCATTATTATGGCAGTTTTAGAAATTAATTAGGTTGAGATAAAGTACTAATAGGGTCTCAGTAGAAATAAGTTTCCTGTAAAGGAGACGACATTTCAGTGTCTCATTACCTGACCCACATGTAGTTAACCCTTTTGCATAGCAAATGAAAAAGTATTTGGTTCACGCCTGATCATAAAACGAATAGAAAAAAGGAGACAATTCTAGCACTTACTGGACTTGATTAAATACATTTGAGCTTTCCATACCACTGAGTCAAACTAACCTTGAAGCTCCTACCAACACAATACATGACTGCAGTCTTTCTAGGAACAATAACTGTGCTGGAAAACACTGACTACAGCATGCATTTTTCTTTTAGGAAATAAAGTTTAACAAGATGAGAATAGATTCAAAGTATGTTACCAAGGCAAAACTTTCACTGTTGTAATTCGTTTAGTTATATAAGTTGTCCTGTCTCATACAAACTCATAAGATCATTGAAATGTTGCAAACATCTCATTTTACTTCAGCGCTAAAACAAAGTGCATCCAAGGTTTATGTCATCATGTTGATTCTTATGAAAATTTGTACAGTTTCCGCTCAATACCACCGTATGACAGCAATAGCTTCTGTGCACTATAGATAATTTTGTCTCTTCATTTTACTGGGGACTGAGAAAGGAAGGACGGAAAAAAGGTGAATTTCATCAGAGTTCTCAATGATCAACTATGAGTCAGGTTCTATTCTTTCTCAGGGAAAGTACAGAAAAAAAAAAGAAGAGTCGCAGGTTTCTAAGTTTGTTCTAATCCCGTTTCTGGCTTGCTAGATAAGTAGAAGTAAGTATTCTTTGGACTTCCTAAGTATGATCTAAATTTGTACAAGTAATAATAAGAACTAAATGTTTCTAAATTTTTTCCAATTCCTTTTCTGGGCTGCAACAATAGGAGTCTCTCTGCATAACAATCTAAAAAAAATGATCTAAAAAAGTACAATATTGGTCCAAACAGTGAGTACTTTCTCTAAAGTAATGAGTACTCCACAATTTGTAAAATTACTAATAAGCTAGAATAATCTAAAAAGTACAGTACACTCTATAAGTTTGTTCTAATTCCTTTTCTGTGTTAAATAGTGAGTACTCCACAGTTTCTAACATGCAATGAAGAAAAGAAAAGGGGGGAATGACGTAAGAAGAATGGACACGTTAGAGCGCTTTGCAATATTCAGACAAAACAAAGACATGAGTGAAAGACGGTGACGTCACGGAGTGTATGTGCTTGCTGTGTACATATATGTATACGGCCATGACAACCATGTAGCTCAGTGTCCCAAGAAATAGTCTGATGGTGTTATCTAAGAGCATGTCCTTGGGAGCGCCCAGCTCCACCGTCACCTGAATGATAAGGGGAGGTGGTGAAGTGGGAAGGAGCATTATGTTTACATATGTTCAAGGAGATCTGAAGTATGCAGCTCTTCCAAGGCTAACACGAGAAGCCAACTCAGACACAGAGTGTCTTTGATCGAGTAGATTTCAATCTCCCATAAAATCTCACTGACGCATCTCAGTTCCCAATTATCCAAATTAGTTTGGCCGTTCCACTGAACCGAAACTGCCAACTTGTCCAAGATCCATTCCATCCCGTTAGTGAGTTTTAGAGTCCTCAGCTGGGCTGCGAGTCTGAGCAAGACTCGCATCCAACTTGCGTCTCTGTCCGCACCAACAGTCCGAGTGTTCGCTAGTTCGGTCAAGTCTGTCACAGATTTGTAGATAGGCCAGGAATCTGCAAGCTCCAAACAGCAGAAATCCTGTTGTCATGAATAAATCCAGGGTGTATTCCCGCAGGACAAGTGGGCTCTCCTGTGCCCAGTCTTCTTGTTGATCAATTGCATTGAGAGATCGGTTGACCAGATACACAATTTGGAGATTTGGAAGATGTGCAAAAAAAAAGCTCCAAGAAATAGAGAAAAAGACAGGACAAAAACAGAGCAGGCAAGGAGGGAGCAGAGAAAAAAAGTGTCTGCCTTCACCAAGAGCTAGAGAAAGAGAGAGAGAGAGAAAAAAAAGGTGTGAATTTCATTAGAGTGCTCAGAAGTCCACTATGAGTCAGGTTCTATTCTTTCTCAGGGAAAGTACACAGAAAACAACAAGAGTCACTTTTATTAGAACCAGGTTAGAATCTTGCCCCCAAACTATTTAAGCTAATTTAAATAAGCACATGAAAGCTTCATTCCTCATGTAAGACCATTTTCCAAATTATAATTTTCTTATGGCAAGAAATATTTTTTTTTTTACAAAATCTCACCAGCTCAAGTTTTAGTAACACTTTTGCTAAACAAGTAGCTTGTTTTTGTGGCGGCAAAGAAAGGAAAGGATGAGCCAAAACAGGAACTGTAGGTTAGAAACATTAATAGTTTCCTTTTAAAGGAACCACACGGACGGATGTTATGTGAAGACGACGCTCGACTATTTTTCACTCATTCCGCAGTTTCAGCCTTTCTCTTGTGACAAACATCTGAATTCACTCATTCTGCAGTTTCAGCCTTTCTCTTGTGACAAACATCTGAATTTCTGGAGCGCACACAGGAGCAGAAACATTTTACTTCTGGATTTAAACATGGACCACACATTGCTCTGTGTGCTGGGAGTATTGTGTAAGTACATGACATTTTCTGTTTGAATCGTGTCGGTAAAATCATCTTTACATGTTTGGTCAACAGAGAAGTCTAACGTTGAATGTTGGTTGGTTGCTTAGTTTGCTGCAGATGTTTCAACAGATACAATTTGTATTTAATACCTTCACAACTAGGGGCCTGGTCAAAAACTCCTATTATAAGTGTCTGCGCAGAATTTTAGAATTTCAGGATATTTAACATGCATAGAAGGTCATTAGTCTATAATAATCAGTTTGTTTTTTTTTGTTTTGTTTTTTTTTTTTGGAGGTGGGGAATGGAAGAAGGATTTTTGTAGGTTTTACACAACTTGCTTTTGCAAAAGGAGAAAAACGACAACAACAAACCATCTAAAGTAACCTAATATCAATCCTCATTTTTTATCTAGCTTAACCACTTTTGATTATTTTTTTCTTCAAAGTCGCTGAATTTTCGCATTTTCCCATTCAAATGCTCGGAAGCGCAGCTGGTGAGGCAGCAGGGAGCTGAGCCTCAACTGAGATTGCGCAACCTGCATTGGCTGCCATACATCGCCAATAAAATGGTAACAAAAAAAACAAAAAAAAAAACATTTAAAATATGAACTGATTTTTCATAATTTAGCTTAAGTATATAATGTGTTTTTTGTCACCAACTGTGTGTGTAACGTGTTTCGTGAGCGGAGGAGCGATCAGAAACGGCAGAGAACAAATTCGAGGTGAGGCAGGCAGTTCTCCTGCCTCATGGCAGGGGGCGCTCATGATCCCAGACATTGTGACATTGACTTGTATCTTACTGCAGAGTAAGATACAGTAATAGCGAGCTAGTCATATAGTCAAGTGCAGTGATATATTTATAGTTTTCTCCTCTTACCACAGCAACCACTTATTAATAATCGCAAAATAAACAATAAGCCTAATATAAAGCCATACTGCTGCAACAGACTGAATGTTCTGCCCTTTGTGTGCGAAATATTTGAGTTTTTTTTTTAAGGGCGTTGTTGTCAATTGCTATGGCAACGAGTCTACGTATAGCCTGGCCAATGCAGAGTGAGAAAGACGTGGTTTTGAGTTGTACTTCAACAGTTTTCCCCTTTGCTGTGGAGCACAGCACGAAATGAATTATACCTAAATTTCCAGGTTTCACTGAGTTAACGGAATTATTCTACCGCGGCTTCCATAAGATGAAATGATGTCCGCATGCGCGAAATGTCCTTATGTAAACAATAACATGCAGGTGGTCTACATTTATATATCTGATTGTGATTATGTCAGCGTCTCACCAGCTTTGCACCTCAACGCAAGTCACCGGATTCCACTGCCATCTTGGCTGCAAGTTGACAGGAAATGAGAACAAACTGATATTTTTGACGTCTTCATTAGCGGAGCTGTAATCTGAACGTTCATCTATGACTTGTAGTTGGTTGACTTTGTCTCCCAAATTAGTCTCTGCTTCCTCACCTCTTGTTGTGCAACATAAATTATGAAGGTACCTTATTAGACACCTTTATAATCTCATAAGCACATGGAGGACAGAGAGTATTGCAGATCTGTGTGAACGTCCCCATTTCTGTAAATAAACAGTATGAATCCCCTAAGTCACAAAGGTCATATAGAGGTCAACCGGGGCGTTATCTCAGAGAGGAAAGCCAACCATGCAATGTAGTAAACTAACATGGTTGGTGTGTGTGTGTGTGTGTTTAGTAACTGATTACTCTAGTGCAGTTTTATTCTTCCACTGATTCCAGATAAACCACTGAACATTCAAAGACCAGCAGGTCTCCGTCTCTGTGGCAGAAACACAATCAGGTTCCTTAAATGCTCCGTTTCACCCACACTGCTGGATCTGAGATGCATTTAAGTACTTGACAGTTAGTTTGGTATTTGAAATACATTCAACAACATAAGCTTGTTAAATGTATTTCAACCGTATGAAACACTTTTCACAAGGTTGAAATACCTTATGAAAGATGGGTGTTTCATAAGGTATTATGAAATACTTCTGCAGAAACAAATGCAATACATTCTGCAGAAGTATTGCATACATCTCCAGGATATTTGCAGATGTATGCAATACATTTCATGGCATGTTTCTTTACAGGGACTTTGTTTCACATCTGACAAAACTTCAATCTGTGCTTTAGTTCTCAGTTTTCTCCTCTGCTGTGGAAACCATCCAGCTAAAAGATCATTCTGTTTTTTTTACTCGAGCTAGGAACCACGGCTGGTGTTTTGGCCCATTCCTCCTGACTCACCTGGTGTAACTGAGTCAGGTTTTGTAGGTGCTTCTGTCCTTCCACCTTTTCATCTGTCCACAACTTGTCTATATGGAACTGAGATCAGATTTCTGTGACGATCCTTTGAAAACATTGACTTCAAGGGAAGTCTGAGCTATAATTCACTTTATAAATGACCGTCCTGGTTATTGTCGATTGGGAAGAAAGTGACAAATTAAAATATCTAAACAATATTTATGCTGAATACGCTTTCATCATGATGGAATCTAATTTCTGAAGTGCACCAGTCCCTCCTGCAGTTAAACAGACAAAACGTGATGCTGCTACCTCTGGCCTTGACATTTAGTTTGGTATTTTAACATCACAATGGATTATCAAAATCTTTAACCAATTTTATCCAGTATTCTTACAAGGTCTTTTCTAATTTATTCCAGTTTAATTTCTGGTGAAATGAGTGAAGAGAGCGGAGTCTCTTTGTGTCCTGGAAAAAATATCACTAAAAGTTACAGATATTAGAGAGTTTATCTCCTTCTTCAGGTGATGATGAATGTCAGCAAATACACACAATGTTTCTGTGTTTTTCATTATATCCTGTCATTTTGCACAGTTCATAGGAGATTGGGAGCTGGGAGTCAGCTGCCAATAGAACCAAAGTCCATCCTGACTGTGTCTCCATCATGGCCGAGTCCTGGAGCCTCAGTGACTCTGAGCTGTGAGGCTAAACCTTCATCTGCAGGACGGAGGTTCTACTGGTATAAAGCTGTTCCTGATCTATCACAGAACGACTACAGATATGATCCACTACCTGGTAGCATCAATGGGACTGTAGAGAACTCCTTCATCATTCAGGGACAGAAACAAACAGCAGGATTTGCATGTAGAGCTGAAAGAGGAAACCGAAAATATTTCGCTTATTACAGTGAACCAAAGTTTGTCTGGTCTGCAGGTCAGTGTGATTAAATTTAATAATCTGTATCTGTCATTTAAACAAATTCTCATTTTGACTGAAAATGCATTTTAATTTATGTTTGAAGTAGTGAAAAGCAATAAAAAAAAGAAGCATTGTGATTGAGAAAATTAAGTTTAATGAATAAAAACTAAATAGTGACCAGGACAGGGTGGAGAAATAGAGAAGATAACGGAATTACTTGTCTAAAGATATATTTATCCATCTAATGAATATGCTTTATTTATTACACTCATGATTAAACAAACAGTACACTTTATCTGTTGAAATCTACAAGGTAACCTTAAAAAGGAAAGAAAATCCAGTAAAACACAAAAACACAGATTTTACTGTCAGTTGTCTTTTTCTCGATCTCATTTGGTTTCTATTTTTCTCGTATTTCAGACTCTCATCCAGCAGCGTCTCTCACAGTGAGTCCTGACAGAGAGCAACTTTTCACTGTTGATGAAATTAAACTGAATTGTGAAGGACGCTCTAGTTACTGGAGAGTGAAGAGGTTTATAGACTTATACTACCTGTCAGACTGCTCCAAATGGGGAACAATGACTGGATCCACATGTACCTTCAGCAGTCCCCAGTACCAGAGAGCAGTGTACTGGTGTGAGTCTGGATCAGGAGAGTTCAGCAACGCAGTCAACATCACTTTAAACAGTAGGTTAACTTAAATGTTGGTTTAACCTCCTTAACAAGGACGTTTAAACTATGCTATTTTAGTAATGTTCATGATGTTTTGCAGCTTTTGCTTTGAGTTCTGCTTCCTGTTGAGGAATTACATAACGATGAGTTTGATCACATTTAATGGCCTTTCATGTTTTCAATTTAAAATAATATCACCTATGTTTTCAGTTTAAGAATCGGAGCCTTTTCCTTTCAAAGCTTATTTTAGTTGTTATTTTTTTGTACAATTTGAAGACATTACAGCCGTACGAGTGCTTGCAATGTCACATGTTTGTATCATGCATGTTATTTATCTTTCTAGGAAAATAAGTATTTGAACACCCTGGGACTTTGCAAGTTCTCCCACTCAGAAATCATGGAGGGGTCAGACATCTTCATCTTAGGTGCATGTCCACTATGAGAGATATAATCTAAAAGAAAAAAAAAAAAGAACAGACATCACAATGATTTTTTTTTTTTTTTTTTTTACTTAATTGAATTGTGTGTTCCTGCTGCAAATGAACACCTGTGAAAATCAATGTTTGTATTTGGTCCATTAGCCTTTGTGTGCAACTACAGAGGTTGATTATTTCCTGTAGTTTGCACTGCAGCAGGGATTTTGGCCCATTCCTCCACACAGATCTTCTCTAGATCAGCCAGATTTCTGGTCTGTCGCTGAGAAACACAAAGTTTGAGTTTGGAGGCTGGCTAGGCCACTCCAGAACCTTGATATGCTTCTTACAGAGCCACTCTTTGGTTATCCTGGCTATGTGCTTCGGGGTCAAGACCCAGCCATGACCCTTCTTTGATGCTCTAACTGAGTTTGAGGAATCAGTCCAGAACTACACAGGAGAAGCTGGTCAATAATCTGAAGAGAGCTGGCATCACTGCTTCCAAGGTTACTGTGGGTAATACACTAAGACGTCATGGAGGATGACCGGGGCCATGTATTGCGAGATTTTGGGGAACGACCTCCTTCCGTTTCTTAGGATCATTGATTCACCACCAGGTGAGGTCTTGCATGGAGCCCCAGTCTGAGGGACAGTCATGTTGAGCTTCTTCCATTTTCTAATAATTGTTCCAACAGTTTATCTTTTTTCACCAAACTGCTTGGAAATTGCCCCGTAGACCTTTGCAACCTTGTGCAGGTCTGCAGTTTTTTCTCTGGTCTCTTTGGACAGCTCTTTGGTCTTAGCCATGTTAGTAGTTGGAGTCTTTATGCAGCTAACGACCTCAAGTAGGTGCTTTGAATTTAGAATAATCAGTGGAGTGGAGGTGGACTTTTTAGAGGCCTCCTCGGAGGGCCAGAATCTTCGCTGATTGGCAGGTGTTCAAATTCTTATTTTTCTCTCTGTATATATGCAAGAAAAACAAAACAAAACAAAAACATATATCTTTTTCCAACAGCATTAGAGGTCATCCTGACTGTGTCTCCATCATGGCTGAGTCCTGGAGCCTCAGTGACTCTGAGCTGTGAGGTTGAACCTTCATCTGCAGGATGGAGGTTCTACTGGTATAAAGCTGTTCCTGATCTATCACAAGACAAATACAGATATGAGTTACTGCCTGGTAGCATCTATGGGACTGTAGAGAACTCCTTCATCATTCATGGACAGAAACACACAGCAGGATTTGCATGTAGAGCTGGAAGAGGA
>CAEGAE010011582.1:0-39677 GCA_903067095.1 Girardinus metallicus | reverse complement strand
GGACCGGAGGAGAAACATTTTTCTTAGAGTACTTGAAATACAGCCAATAAAACAGGAAGTACCCCAGCCCTATCAGATGCAGCTTCCGGTTGTCGTGAAAAAGGTCTATTAAAGACCTCAACATGAACAACAACATCCATGTAGAAAACAAACATATCGCAGCAGCAAAATTTTCTCTGACGTACCCACAGCAGCGCAGAACAACGCTGTGGGGGAAACGGAGAAGCTACGAGGGCTGGAACAAAGTACAGAAGCCCAGGGGACACAAACTAGGTGGAGCGCAGAAAGGCGACCCCGCAGGCCATAACAAATAAAAATAACTGAATAAGATAAAATTCACAAATCCTCAATATAAAATGAATAAGAAATAATAATTTTAAAAAAGTACATTTGTAACTCTGTTACATTAGCACAGTTGTAAACCCAAACGTCACTGAAAGCTGCACAAGGCAAAAAAATTACGTCTTTTAATGGTTTTAATTGTACTACAAATTTGTACTATGTGTGGAAGGCTCCTGAAGGATCTGGCCATCAACAACTCAGTTGAAGCTTAGTTCAGTTAATCAATGAATGAATTGCACTTTTTAAACTTCTACCAACTCCATAACCTACTTGCCATACAATGTTGAACAAAATTTCTGCATGACACACCATTATCTCTCTCAAAGTTTTGTAAAGAGACAATTTACACAACTTCACAAACAAATATGATCTAACTGGCAGGTAATCTTACAAAAAGAAGGTCTTCATTCCAAAGGTCTGCGTGAAATTTTGAATTGGAGTTTAAAACCTATTGTCTTTCTCTATAGTACGGCTCAAGCAATGTAATCAGTATTTGTTGTTGATTTTCTCTCTTCCCATCGGTCTTGAAAACATTTCTTGTTGTTTAGGCAAACAGCTGAAACAGAAAAAATCCCAAAACAGTAAAAAGCACCCAGGTACAGCAGGGACGACGCATATCGTGGTAATTTAAATAAAAATACTTTTCCCGAGCCTTTTTTCAAAGGCCTTAATCTAATACTATAGTTAGTAGTATTTGATGAGGAATAATGTGGCTGAAATTTACAAACATTAGGAAACCTAAAGTGTGAAATATAGCAAAAGAATGGGTTTCATAATGTTACTCCTGCATAATTCTTCTTTATAAACAAATACCTCCCTGTTTTGTGAAAAGCCTAATTAAAAGTGCACTCTGAGGCTGTAGCTTCCATCAAAGCCAATATCCTCTCTGAGTTTTTAAGAAGGTTATCTGGACTAGCTCCAAAGTTAAATAGCTTCCTCTTTTATCTGTCCCATGGCTCCATCAAGTGTCACAAAATCTGGCAAGAGGATTTCTGGGTAATCTTGCTGAAAAACAGCATGGAACGCAATCCCTTGCCTCAGTTCTTCACTGCCATAAGAATTAATTGTTGTTTTAGAAATAAACAATACATTTGTCTGTTATTTCAGAGACCAAACAAAAAATGCCTCACAAAAGTAGTTAGACTGTTTAATTTTTTCCCATTTGTTCAAACTTCAATCTTCTTGGCATTTTATATGATAAACCAAAACAAATAAACTTGACTTGACACATAACAACTGAAGGTAACATAATCACTTGATTGTGCAGCAACCAAAAACTCTGGAGAACGTGATCATCAACGCTTTAGAAGGAAGACTAGATTACTGGACATATATTTGTCAAAGTTCCATTTTCAGTTTTCCACAAGCCACCATGTTGGGGGCCAGAGCAAACGTACGGAAGAAAGTGACTTTTTTGTGCCTAGAACGTTGTGTTTAAGCTGTTTATAGCTCCTAACAGGGGGCTGGTCTCTAATTATCTTGGTTACAGAGGCATGACCAACAGACTGCAGGCCACACACACTTCACAGGATGAGCACTGACCTGTCTACTGTTCATCTGCTCAACAGTCCCACACAGACACAAATGTATGCACACACACACTCACACGCAAATTGAACACTTTGGAAATGACTCATGTGAACAACCTTCTGTCCGGGGTGTTTTACACTTGAACTTTGTTTGCTGCCAACTTATGAGAAATTAGATGTTCTTTTTAATTTATCAATTTCTTTGATAAAAAAAAAAAAAAGATTGCAATTACAAAAGGGTAGCACATAATTGCTTGAAACTGTTGAAATTGCAAAGAATGCTTTGAATTAGTGTCTTCCTATTTGTCTTTATACACAATCATATGTAAGGGTATTTGTTTAACAAAATATATCAAGTGCAGTACATCTGTGTGGCATGAAATATGTAAATTTTTTGAATGCATGAATCATCTATGTCTGTTTACAATGTGTTTACCTTTTTCACATAGGTACACATGTACCCATTCTGAGTATGGTATGTTTTTGACTTCTTCTCTGAGCTTTCTCACCACGCCCACAATTCATTAGTAATTGACCGCAGCAGCCTCACTCATTAAACATTAACGGCCTACTGGTGAATAATTGATTAATGATATGAGGCGATCTGCAGCAACATTCTGACAATAAGAGTGCATGGATGAGCTGAAGGAGAGGCCTGAACAAATGATGCACTAACTCCCACTCAGTCAGTCAGTCAATCAGTCAGTCATAATACAATGCATTTAATCTGTGCTTAAGTTTATATGGCTCTCCTGTGATTATTAAGCTTGCTCTTAGTCTAGTTTTACATACTATGGAATTTTTCGGCACACACTACAATTTGTGCCATTTAATGTAAAGAAAAACTTTAACGTTGGACAGCAAGCCAGAAAAGCATTATTATCATGTTTATTTCTAGATTTGAGGGAGCTATATAGCTGTAGCTGAGAATGTGTTGCTCTTGTAAAGCCTGACGCAAAAGCAAACATATTTTAATTTTCCACCTCCTGGATGTGGTGAATGCAGAAGGATTTAAAATCAAACATTTGTGGATGGGAAGATGGAGAAACTAAGAGATTTTACTTTTGGCAGAGAATGTAATGTACTGAAAATTGAACAGTCCACTGAATCATCATTTTGATGCATGAATATTTTCTATGTTGAAAATTTCTCTTAAAACAGTCACTCATTCTCAGAGAGAGTGATCATTAGCAGATTTGAAGGATGTAGTTATTTTGCTTACCAGGTGCAATGAAAAATAAAAACATATTTAGTTACTTTTTCAGAAAAAAAGTAACTAAATATAACTAATATTTGTGCCCAAGATGATGCATTGTGATTAAGTTGTTTATAGCTCCTAACAGGGGTCTATTAACAGTTGATAGCTTTGATCTCAAAAGGCTAAAAGGATCTTTTCTGAAGGGAAAAGATCCTGAAACTATTTTACAGGACAAATTACATTGGTCCTGTAATTTGTCTCTGAAATTCAGCTTGCTGCTTAGCATCCCTATTTGTATTTTTAGTGTATCTTCTGGTCAGCATCATCAAGGGTGAGATTTTCATATATACTTTTGCCTGTTTCATTTAAATAGTACAGAAATCATTTTATCTCTGCCCATTAGTCTCCCATTTGGCTAATTATCACTGTTTCTAATTACAAAGCTTTTAGTTGAAGTGCTTCCTCTGCCTGTGTCTCCCTTTATTATAATTTTTTTTGGTCTTTCACTCATCATCTTCACTTTGCCAGTCACAGTGAGGACTCAGTCTAGCAGTGAGCAAATGCTTAATGAGCGACAACTCCAGCTACAACAAAATTATTAAAATGATCTTGAAATAGGCGTATATCAGTCAATCTTTACTCCTGAGCAGAAAGTGACATTGGATAAATTTTTCTGCTTTGCTATTAAAGTTCCACCCCCACTTTTGTTTTTCCTTTTTAGCAGATGCCTTGGTTGGAGCTGGCTGCACATGTCTGGCCATCAAGCTGCTATTTCTGCCGATGCCAGTCGCTCCAGCATTGCAGCTATGAGAAGAGAGCTTTGAAGAGCTGTCCAGGTGAGAGCTTGGCAAAGGCAAAGTGTTTCCGCTCTTTCACAACACAGAGTGCCCTTCGAGGACTCAAATTGCCCTGCAGTGTTATGGATAATACTCAAATCCCCACTGAAATTTCACAAAACACACATGCAAACATACAAAAAGCCCATTTGCAATGCAGACATACAAAAAGCTGGTTTGTGAGTTTGCCTACACTCACACTCTTCCAGGAACACAATTAAATTCAAGTTAAAATGCAAGGTTGAAACATAGGGGATAAGGGGAGGAAATTTGTCTCAGACTGCATTCCGTCAGGACTGTTTCAAACGGACTGGAATAATGATTACAAAAATAATAAAAACTATAAAAGTCTTTCTCACTCTGGACTTAAGTCCTTCCCTTTTTTCATTCTCTGATTTATTTTTACTTTTTCTCTTTGTTTCCATCAGATTATACAATGCAGATTGTGAGAGCATATGTGCTTGAGAGTGTGTTTGTAATTATTGGAATCAAAATTTGCTTTTCTTTGTTCAACCAACTCTGTAGATACACACAATGCAGGAAAAGTTAATTCCAAGTTGGACTCAATAGTCTGAATACGTTGGAGCAATCTTGTGCAGGACTGATGTTTCCTCAAGGCAAAAGTTTATTTTTCTCTGTCTCCATGTATGTGCTTTGCACCAGGTACAACCATAACAGACCTTCTTTTTTCCTCCTCAGAAATGGATGATCATGAAGTTGATCCTTCCTGCTCACGTAATCTCAGAGATGACAAACTACATATATCTCAGAATGCATTTGTTCATGAAAGTATGCTTAAGCCTGGTGACATAAGTGTTTTTTTTTTTTTTTTCATTTCTGTTGAGATGGTGTGTATGTGTGTAAATACATCTGCAAGCTGAGTAAAAGGAGTGTGTGAACTGTGACATCAAGTCCTGGAGCCACAATTTTAAACCACAGCCCCAAGATTGCTTCTTCACTGATTAAGTTAAACAAGCCAGACACTCTGGTGCACCTGGTGAGCCAATGTGAATGGATGATATGATGATTCATATGTAGCAATGCATTTCCATTAAAGCCTAATATTAGAAACATAGTTAGTCATATGGTAAGATGTCAATACAGATAAACACAAAAAATTCTTTGTGATTTTATTCTTTTTTTATTGTTTTTTTCTGAAAGAATTCAGACCCAAAGGTTACATACACCAGACAAAAAGACATATGCATTTTTCTCAATGTCTGAAGTTGAATCAGACCAAACTTCTCTTCTTTTAAATCAGTTAAAATGATCAAAATTATTTATATTTGCCGAATATCCGAAAACCTAGTGAGAATGTTTGTTAGAGATTTTCTTGCAATTTTCTTCAAATTCAGAAATGTACATACAGAATGATTAATGTTTCTCTAAACAATGAAAGAAAACCCAGATGATGATGTCACACCTCTTATCCATTGATAGGATAAGAGTTAATATGTAGACACACTTATGAATGTATTTTAAGCCCACATCTGGATCAAAGAGTTTTTTTTTGCTTGACACAATTGAAAAGTCAAAAGAAATCAGCCAATATATAAGGAATGGACTTGGGGAGCTGCAGAGTCTTCCTGCTCATGCTTT
This sequence comes from Girardinus metallicus, assembly GCA_903067095.1. Classification (NCBI taxonomy): domain Eukaryota; kingdom Metazoa; phylum Chordata; class Actinopteri; order Cyprinodontiformes; family Poeciliidae; genus Girardinus; species Girardinus metallicus. Next base: position 34,173 of record CAEGAE010011582.1, on the reverse strand, counting down.
GATGAACCAGACTTGGTTTGGTGTGATTTAACTTCAGACGGTGAGAAAACAATTGCAGGCATCTTTCTATTCCATGTATGTCAATATGTGGTTTTAACTCTGTCTTTCACTTTCCCCCAAGCAGATTTAAGGTGTGTACCCATACAGATTAAAATTTGAATTAAAAAACAAACAAACAAACAAAAAAAAACACGTCTACATGTTTTTTTTTTGTTTGTTTGTTTTAAGTCCCAAGAACCTTGAATCTTCACCAGCGTGCATAGACTTTAATTATAAATTTTGTTTAATTTGTTTTTGGACATACATTTTCCAGGTGATACATGTGATTTATGATTTTACAACTGGACATTCTCACTACAGTTAGGCAAATATATTGATTAAAGTGTCATGTGACATGAACCATTTTTTACGCCAGCATACAAACTAAAGTAGCAGATCCAAAGTCAGTCACATGCCTAAATTAGAGCACTTAGTAGCAACACATTGTAAACGAGCCTTAATGAGTTTCCCAGCCTTTATTTTCTGCACTATTAGACAGCCCTATGGCAGTGCTGAGATATCTGCCGCTCCTGCTGGGGCTAATATCCTCTAACCGTCATGATGACACTGCCACCGGGCATTGAAGCTCACAGGTAATTGCATGTGCTCAAGACACACAAACAGACCTAAGTTTATATGCACAAGTCATGCAGGAGACATTGCAAAGGTAGAAAAACGTGCTCTTCACAGATTACAACAGAATTATACTTTTGAAGGCCTTTGACCACCGGATATGTGCTGGGGAAAACTAGTACTACCTATCACCCTGAACATGCTGCTCCCATTGTGGAACATATAAGTGGCAATATCATAATGAGGGGATGCTTTTCTTAATTAAGGACATTTTTCAGGTACAGTGGATTGAAAAATCGGATTAAGCTAAAGACAGGGCAACCCAGCAACAAAACCTATTTTAGACGGGGAAGGACATTCGCTATCCAGCAGAAAATCAATCCTAAATACACAACCATAGTTACAATGGTCAGATCAAAACTCATTTGTTAGAAAGGCACATTTAAAGTCTAGGCCTAAGCCCTAATGAAAATCTGTTGCAATCATTGAAAATTGCAGCTTAAGGTTACTTCCAATCTGAGTTAACTTGAGCCAAAACTTTCAGTCACTACAGGTATAATAGGGTAACGTACCCTAAAACAGTTAGAGCTTTAATCGCAGCAAAATGTGACTAAATGTTGACTTGAGTGGTGAAACAGAAATGCAAGCTACAGTTTTAAGATCTTATTCATAAGAAAAATGTAAAATCAATTTATCTTTAACTTTGATTTAATTTGTTACATAAGATCCAAATAAAATACACTGATGGTGATAGCTGTAGTGTGACAAAATGTGAAGAGATTTAAGGGATATGAATACTTTTATAAGACTGTGACAGCTTATTAAATACTTTGTTAAATGTATTAACAGATGTTAATACATTTTAATAAAACACTCCCTTTCCTGAAGGAGATTCACAATTTTTAAAGTGGAACATAATTTCTAGTGTGTGTGCGTGTTTGTATGTGTGCATTTATACAACATTAATAATCTCATGACTCATCTGAATACTTAATCTCCCTTTCCAAAACAGCTAAAATCATCATCCACAAAAAATAAAAAACACACTAATAAAAAAAACCCCATCATGCTCATATTTGCAAATCTGTCAGTACCCTAACAACGTTTGCCAGGAAGTCATGGAGATGAGTTATCCGAATGTGGGACGGCATAAATTAATCATATGATATTAAATGGAGTGACAGATACTCATATCGGCATTTACATAAACAGAGTATAAGTCGAAACATTGTAGCTTAAAGTATTGATGATGCTAAGAAGTCAATTTACGTTTTTTGCTTCCTGTCATCGTCTTTTTATTCATACCAGCGTTTACTATGAAGTAAGTATAGAATTAACTCTTTAGGTTATTGTAATAAAACTGATTGCTGGTGATGCTTGAAGGTTTTATTTAATTCTTGTTTCATGGTTTGTAGTTTTATGAAGTTAAAACTGCACTAAATTATGTTCATGTTTACTAATCACAGCTTCTCAAATGTAACCTGATTTTAGAATACTTTTCTTTTTTTCAGAGAACTGTCTGGACAGTATAAACAGCTTGTTTCTCAGGATTCAACACAAAATAAGACACTTTTATTAGACTATAAAAACTAAGAGCTGGCAGACATTAAATGATGGACTTTTGCCGTATGTGACCATCTGAAGTGCCATGGACATTCAGGTAAACAGCTGTTTGGTTGGTGAGATTAACTGGTTGAAATCTATGTGTTTCTGAAGTGTAGGTGGCTATGTCGATTCTTATAAATTTCATTTGACAAGTAAGTTTCTATTGTTCCAAATGACAATTATGTTTCAAATTACTACACTGCAGCATTTAATGTTCTCTGAGAACATAACCAGATCAATTAGTGATGCACTATATCCTGTTCACATCCAAGTATGCCAGAGTAAAACAATTAAACTGCAAGGATGCATGAATAACCACAATGTCAACCAGGGTGTCTAAAGGCCATTAAAAGTCATTAAATTGATTGTGTCATATTTAGAGCCTTAAATTGCATCACAGAGCAACTAAGCCCCAAATCAACTTTTTTTTTTTTTTGCAGGTAAGCTATCTAAATTGATCCTTAATGGTGCTATCAATATATTTCTGTGCAAATTTTTACATTTTTGTGTAAATTTGTTTTATTCTCCAATATTTGGCCTAAAACTGTGTTAGTGCTGACTTTTATGCATCGAACGGTAGCAACTGCGATAAAATTTTTCCATTACAACAGCACTGTGTGGTAAAAACCATCTCACTCAGACTCATGCTTCAGTGGCAGTTCCGGAGTTGGAATAGCCAGCATGGCGAGCATTGATTGATCAACGTCTTTCTGTGTTAATTAGATCAATCTTAACATCGACACACAGCAGGAACATTTTCTAAGATTATCTTAAGAACCATGCCAGCAATCAGGGCTTCCTTAAGATAATTGGAAGAAACAATAATCGGTATGAAAACCTTGCTGTGTGAACTTGGCATCATTTGGCGAAGAGGCTCTACCTACACATATCAGACATTCTTGGACACAACAAAATAGTTTCAGGATTTCTTCAAAATATCTCTACTTCAGACTCTAAATATTTCAAAATTTCAAGTTGAATCAAGTTCAGCCTTCTCTCCTAGTTTTCTTGTGTTCCTGAGCTCACATTGCAAACTTTTCTCCAATTTTGTTATACTGAAACAAAGAGGAAGAATAAATCATACACAAAAGTTAATTGTTGTTTTCTAAGAGACTCTAGTACTTTGCATTCTCTGAACTGTTAGAAGTGAACTTCATTTCCTGCAATTTTCAGTCTCATAAGACTTTTAATATACAGCATGAGGGAGATATGAAAAGTAATAAAGCAGTTCTTTTTAAACCTTTTATTTAATTTCCCACGTTTCTTCAAAATTTATGTCAGCTTTCAGGAGTTAAGCAGTGCTTTTGGATCTTTTTTTCGGCATCTTGAGATCTATTGCAATCTTTTTCTGACAACTGTCAGTCTTTGAAATAACCAACAAAATCAGGACAAGATCCACATAATTTAAAAGCTCATTCTCAGCTCTTTTCAGATATTATTTAAAAAAGGCAACACAGTGTCAAAGCTATAAAAATTCTTTCTAGTGAGTTATTCTTAAGAGCTTCATAGATCTTACAGTTTATTATACAATCTGATCCTTACAGAATTAAATTCAGCATGCTTTGTTTATTCCCTGGTTTTGCATGTAATCCCTTTATTAAAGAATACAGCATTTGCGTTTAAGTTTGAAACAATCCACAGTTAATATTTACATTTTAAGAAATTTCAAATCTTTCTCAATTTCGTAAAGACAAAAAAATATGATTATTGACATCACTGGACCACTGCTTGCATGAGTGAGAGTCTGCTGTGGTAAAATTCTTTCATCCTACAAAGCCATTTTGAGTGACCTTTGAAAAGGTAGTTCTGCAGATTATGTTTCACTTCTGTTGTTTATTGGCTGTTCCATATTTGTGAATTAAGCATGTCTATATTTTATAGAAATGAGCCTATGTGTAGGTGATAGTTACATGCTGGAGGGATTACAGCAACTGTAATGAGGTGGTTAAGGAAGTAATAAATGTTGCATTAGTACAACTGAATGCACCCTAATCTGATGGTGTTTTCACATCTTAGTACTAATCTTCTCAGAGGAAAAAGTAAACAAAAAGCCATCCTTAGTTGTGGAAGTAGGAATGTTCAGCTTCAAATGTTGATTTTGTTGTCTGTTTTGATGTGAAGATTTAGTTTCTCTCTGACCTTTTTTAGGAATTCTTTAGCCATCATAGCACTATCAGATTGGCATAGGAACTGTCAGTCATTCTGAAGCAACCTTTGGTTAAATGATAATGTATTATTAAAAGGCATTGTCAAAAGGATTATAAGATGTTAATTTTAAGTACTGAATGGCTGTATATTTACAAATGCAGCTTGCATAATGAATTTGCATAAGAATATTGACTCAGAGACTATTGTGTTGCAGATAAGTCTAAATTCTAACATTTTATCTTTTGTCTTAGTACAAATGGAGAGGAAAAGAAGCAAACAAGCATAAATTTCTTGCTGGAATCTCAATTCCTGGTCCACTTCCTATTTCTGGTTTTCCTACCATCACACTGCAGCTAGTGGGAAACGCCTGTACCATTAATGAGTGGTCATTTCTGGCTCTGGCGACAACATGGTTAAGAGCCTCAACTTCACAACTAAACATGAATAAAATAAAAAAATGACTCAAAAACTAAATAAACATGGAACACATCAAATTTAACTAAACCCAAAGAGAGAGAGAGAAAGAAAAAAAAGCAAAATATGCATGTTACCCAAATGATCACCTTTCTACATTTATAAACATACTGAATTTAATTGAATTATAGCTGTGAATAATTACTTGATGTTTTATGTGTCGTTTAGTTTCATCACTATTATTTATTTATTTTTTTCAATTTAAAATGGGCTGTTTAAATTCAAAATACTTTGGGACTGCCCTTGCGCTGATTGTGGATTAGTTTGCCTTTCCTTATTTTGCAATGGAGTGTTTAGAAAATCTCATATGGCCATATGTATTTATGTGTATTATTTTTGCATTTGCTCAGTTTCTTCCCCACCTTTCTTTAATTTCTTTTTGCCGTTACCTCAGCTCTCCTCACTCCCACCTTCTCTCTCCTCCTTGCTGAGTCGAGGGCAGGGAAGGGGGAACTGTCTCCTCTTTGAGAGAGGAGCAGTTTGATCTCAGAAAGGTATGGGGAATCTGGATAGCATACCTTGCTTTGCTTGAGGGAATCTGGCTTTATGTATGTGACTGTGCAGACGCCCACATGTGTGTCTACATTAGATTCTAGAAGAAGATAAAAGCTGCTACCTCGACACTGCTCAGCTGTGCTAAGTAAAGCTACAGGAATAGTTTACAATTTTCAGCTGCACAGCGGCAGCTTTGACTTCATAAATCTCTCAAACTGCTGTCGTGATGAGTCATATACATCACATATCCTCACCTTATTACCCACAAAACTCTACCTTCTATTACTGCATGGGTGTTTTTACTTGGACCTTTTTGTTAGGTGGTGGAATGAAATCCAGTGAGAGACAACACAGCGATAAATCATTACATCACAGCTTGGAAGGACAAAAGATAAAGAGAAGATCACACCTGAAGATTTCTGTGCCATAATTTCTTTTCACTACAGAAATTGTTCAGCTTTCCAGTTTTCTGAGAAGCAGAATAAATTGAATGCAATGTTTGTCCTTGAATTTTTCTTTTAAAAAAATGCCATTTTGTTTTCAGATACATGACCTCACTATTTGATCAACTCTCATTATTTCCTACTGTTATGCATCTTTCTGAAAACCTCACTTCCCACACATTTTCAAATGCTATTAGATAACCAATAAGTTTTGTCTCACTGAAATATGTATTTCTAAATGTGTGTAGCTTTTAGACTAGTCAGTGATTTTTTTTTTTTTTTTTCCCCCCCAAGGCTTGTGTGTGTGTGTCTTGCTGCTGTTATCATTTATTCCTGTGCATTTGGTACAGGAGTAGGTGATGTGTGATAGAAGTGCACTAAGCATCAAGCCAAGAGTTGCATGTTGCTGGATGGATGTGTTGTCAGATGAAGCAGACAGAAAGTGGGAGACAAACAGAGAGACAGAGTTGAGAGACAGCATTGAACTGAAGTAACCCTCCTACAGTGTCTCACACTTTGAATTTACCAAGGATTTACCTGAAGTTTAACTTTCTTTGTCTTGCAACCTGAACTTTTTCTGAATATTGAAGCTGTTTTAAGATAGAAATGCAAGTTACTTTCTGCAGCTTTACTATTTGAGATAAACACCTCTGTTATAGGTTGAAGCTACATGGTATTCTTACTGAGCAGTGAATTATTATAGTGCGATGCTTGAATGACAGTGATATATAATTTTTCTTTGATAGAAGCTGTCCCGTTTGACTATATTTTCAAGTGTTCAAGATTCCATGAAAGTCAAAGTCTTTCAGTGGACACGCCAGGGAATTTTCTGCCATGCCAGGGAATTCTCTTCATTCTCCTGCTTAGCTACAGGAGATTCAACATGAAGGTATACATAAATGATGTACCTATAATTTTCCATATGGAATAAGCTTTCCCCCACTCAGGGCTGTAGGCTAACTTTTTGCACTGGTTTCACTGGTCTGTCTAACTTGTTTTCTTAGTTTGGTGCACCCAAATTTTTGACTTTATTGCATATATTACTGCAGTTTTGTGTTCACTTTTCTAAACTACCACTCATAAATAAAATATTGACTTATAAATGATAGTCAATCCAGTAAACATCAATTTATTTATTTGAATCAGAATTTTACAACAAGTAACTTACTGAAAAGTGTTTAAATATGAGCTTAACTTCTCATATTTTGTAACATAATAATTTCAAACTTTCACGTTTTACTTTTTTTTCTGGATTTATTTGTTGCTGATCGACATGTAGTAATGCATGTCTATGCATTTTAGAAAAATTATAAATAGCAGTCAAATGATTTCTATAAAAACTGCAAGAAGTATGATTTGTGGCTCAGTTAGACTTAGAAAAAATTATTATAAAATGCCAAAACATGAATAAGCTTATGCTTGCCAATAATTTAGTTAGACTCTCTGAGTGAAAGGGAAACATCCAGCATGATCCATTCTTATATCTGTGGCAGAAATGTTTCATTTCTTTAAATTTGAATTCACTTTAATGAAGTTTTAGAAATGCCAGAACACTTTACAAGACATGATACAGAGTGACAACAGCTTCAACAAGTCCAAATCTGACTTATTGGTCCAAGTTCTGCTTTGATACCTCTACCGAAGGGAAATAAACATACATCTCATTGATTTATATGTTTTCAACCTTGGGTCAAAGCCAAATTTTTACACTTTTGGGCTTTTGAGTGACTTAAAACACCTAATTGTATGCCCTAAACCAAAATTGTGTTCTTTATCCCTTTATAATAAATACAAAAAATGAATACAACAAAATCCTTTTTCCAGTTGAATATAAGTATTTCATACTTTTCTAAAAATAAGTAATGCACTATTCTCCAAACTAACAAACAAAAGTCAGTCGATGAGTGTACTTTTATGTTGAACTGATTTACTCTCCCGCACAGCTCCATGCACCTTTCATACGCAGTGGGGCTTCTTTGCATAGCCTTGATCCATGACTGAAGGCTGACTTCACTCTACTGTGTCAGAGCTTAAGGTGTCACGCAGGCACTTTCTTTATCTAATTTTACCTCACATTCTGCTCCTTCTTTTGTACAGGCATCTAACTCTTTTTAAACTTGAAGCATATGTCATTCACAGTGGACTGACCTCACCTTAAAATGCTCAGACAAATGATCAGTTTTGCCTCTTGTCACTGATTGCCATGCAAAAGACATATCACAAGCTCAGCAGTAAATTTCATTTACATTCAGCAGTCAGGACTCTGATCTTTTCATAAAAGTACAGCAGTTATGGTTATGTATCTGTAATGATAATGAGAGGAAAAGAGAGGGAAGTCCCTTCATATCGTTCCTTATCCAGTCTTATTTGGCAATCTGGGGTGCACCATTTAACACACCCCCACTTAACTGTTCATAAAATAGTGCACAGGTGTGCTCTATTTTTAGCTGAGTGTTTTTCTGTTTGGGTTCTGCTAAAAGGTAGTGAAAATGAACACATACACAATGACACCCAATCACACACACCATTAAAGAAAGCTGCTTATACATACTAATAGAGTTACTTTATCTGTCTCTCTGAGTGCTGTTTTTTTGTACAGTTTTGTTCAATTGGCTGGATGCTGACATATGGACTGCTACAGTGGATAGGATGAGGTACATGAATAAATACCACCAGTTTATCACTAGCAGCATGCGGTCCTGTTTATAGGCAGTCTGAGGCAATTCAAATTGACTCCACTCTGGCTCTGACTCCAGGTTTCTATTGTTAGACCTAAAAAGATTGAGTACCTTTCTCTTCCCCCTTCACGCTACTGACTACATTTTCCTAGTTTTTCTGCTTGTCAGACTTCCCAACTTTCTGTTCATAAAGAGATTTTGAATGAAATTTGTTCAGAGGAACAGACTTTAACACTTTACAGTCACGGTAAAAACCAAAAAGTAATGCTTAACTTGCAAAATAATTACTTGGCATAACTCATGATCATCCAGTTCATTAATAAATAGAAAAAGTATAATTTACTTTGGCAAGTGACAATGTCAAATTCAGATGTCAAATATGCAGTAAGAATATTAAAAACCTGTTCAGTTTTAGAATGACCTCTTGTGGATCTTCCATGATTTTAATTGCACACGCATGTTGAAATTAACTTAAAGCTGAGTTTACTTTTGGTCCATACTGTGTCTTGTGCACCATGTTCTACGATGGTCCCCTGACATGGTCTTAATTGTTCTTACTGTTATTGCCTGGCTTTTGTTGGTGAATGCTTTGAATCTTATCTTTAGTTTGGAGTCTGTTCTTTTGTTTATTGCAGCCGGGATTGAGTCCTGTGTTTGCTTTTCTTCTGTTTGTTTAGTTGGTGTTTATTTCTTGTTTTATTTTCAGGGGCTTTTCCATGGCTCATGTCCCTCCTGTTCAGTTCGTAAAGTTTGAATTATTCTTATTAGATCTCTGTTTTCACTGTTATTGGTAATTTACAATGATGTCCTGAGCTACCATCATCTTAACTCACCTCACATAATGCTAATAATAATAATTTCTTTCCATCATAATTTCTGGCAGATTCTCTTTTGATGTACAGTCCTGTTTTCTGTCAGTTTTATCCTCAGCTTAATACTTTTTTTTTTTTTTACCTGATTTTGTTTTTGCTGTTGATTTTCAGTTTAAAATTTTTTTTATTTCTGTCACTGATTCATCCCAAGCCTGTTTAGTCTCAGTAATTGGGCAATCTTCCACTGAAAGTCTTTGCAACAGAGGATTCATACAGTCACCTACTAATCTGCACTATCTATTGATTGAGATGCAGAGCTCATATTCACCACATCATAGACTAGAGTTCCTTGGTGGTGAAATTCAGGTGTACAAGCAGCAATGTGACAGATAGTATGAAAATATGAATGAAAAGACTGTAAAGGGAAGGAAAAATATAAAGAAACACAATAGACAGTTTGAGCTTTGTGTTCTACCTGGCATTTAAACAATGCTCAATTGCACTGGTGTTAGTTTATTTGTAAACAGTCATAGGCAAGCCCCTCTTAGCTTTTCTCATAACTCAACATTTCCAGCAGCTGGTGGTGCTGAAGTTATGCTCTGGTAAGTTCAGCACCACAGTTACCCCAAAGATCTAAACCTGCTGTGGTCAGTTCTTAATCCACTTTCGTGTCCCTAATTTGTCCCAATTACAGGAATAAGCTGGAAAAAATCCTGGCACGTTATACCTACATCCTATTGTCTACCTTCGAAAACATATTAACAATGAGTGCTTCTGATCAGTGGAGCTTAATGTCTGACATTCAGACATTTGGAGATGGATGAATGTCATACATCTCTGAATGCATGGCATTCATTATGTATTATTATGTTTTCATTGTGTGTGTTTTTTTAAACTGCTTAAAAGAGTGTTTTTTTCTAATATGATGAGTGTATTTGCTTCATAAAATAAATATTAAAAAGGGGCTTGTGGTTGCACATTGCAATGACAAACACATAACCCAGATGTTGAGAAGCTACTGACTATTTGGGAACAATGGCTGAGTAACATCTGAGAGGTTTTTGTCTCTCCATGTTGAGCGCTGCAATTGAAAACAATTCAAAATGCTTAAGTCAAAAGCCAAATGGAACCTTTTATGTCTTGAAAGGTTCATTTCATCCACTACTATTTTATGAATGGCTGTTAGAAAGGCGTAAAGGCTTTAACATCTAAATCCAATACACACAGGTGAAAAATTGTTTCCTTTTTTACTTGTGAGCAGAGGGCAGTAAGATGTTAAATTCTTGACAAAATTGAAGGAACAAGGTATTGTCAAAAGTAGAGTACTAGGCCATCATAAATGAGAGGAGAAGAAAAATAAGGGATAGACATGATCACAGGAGGAAGACATTTGTATGAATAAATCTAAATTTAAAAAAAAGAAAACTCCACAGTAAAAATCTCAAACATGTTTGTGGTAAAATTTAATTAAAATTGTGGATTTTATAGGGTAGAAAGTGACATCCATTTTTTTCCCCCCTTATTGGACAGAAATAGGGAAACTCCAAAATGACATTGTCATGACTAAGTGACAAAAATGGCTCGAACCCAAAAGGGGCACTGTCCTGTATAGGCTGTTTCACATTAAGAATTTATTCCAGAATATCTATTAATCTGCACAATAGCCCGCACAAGTCAAATATTTATTAGCTCTGATTAGGAAATTCATATTTTAGATGTGACTGTGTCTCATTCTTCTCAGCTCATAAATATTCACATCATTCTTGATGATAACTCCAGAAGATGTGAGACGAGACAGATTTTCTCTGTCAAAGATTAGCCTGTCCTGGCAAGTAACATATCTTTAAAAGTTTGTTTGAACTTTATTTCACTGCATGTAGGAAGAATTGTTGGATGAATATGTGGGACACTTGTTTACATTTAGTTTCATTTGTAATCCTGGTGGGTTGGAATATTTTTTGCTTTTACATTGTGTTCTACCTAGCCTAATGGCAGTGTCTGTGTGTTTATAATGGAGATCAGAAGTGTACATATACTCACCACCAACTGGTTAACTGGATGGGTAGAGGAGGAAGAAGGTGGGTAACAATGTTTATCTGTTTTGGATTTGTTAGTGTGAACAAACTCCATACTAGTAGCATGTTGTCTTTACAGGCTACAGACACCTCCAATTGTGTGCTGCACAGGCCATGGGGACTTTCTCTTTCGCTGTATTGGAAATCTCCTAAGACACTAGACCACACAAACACACAGAAAAAGCAAAGTAATGTGGTGTTTCTCCCTGTTGCTCTATCCCAGTATTAAACCTACCCTTTGGAGCAGAGTAGTAGAACATGATTTTGCAAAATACTTTTAAAATTTCACATGTATCAACCAATCAAGCGCTGAGGAGCTGGCGGGGGATATTAGAAATCTTGGATTGAAAGCAAAAGAGAATTCAGAGTATTGACCAGGCCACCATGTGTCCAGTGGGTTTAATGAGCCACTCTCTACACACCGAGACAAGCACACAACACTGAACTTCAGGTGTCAGCTGTTGTAGCTTGTTGGTCTCTCATATTCACTTAATAAACCATTGCTGGTAAGTTTTACAAAGCTCTTGTGTTTTCACCTGGTTAACTTCATCTTGAATTTACACTTGTAGAATTATTGTTTGTCTTATTGAGAACTTTACCTGACTGCCCTTTAGATTTGTTCTCTGCTTTTGCTGCGAGGGAAAGTGTTTGACCTGTAATAAGCTAATCCGTGTGCAGCCTTGGTGAGAGACGGTGTTCTCTCAGGCTGAACCATCACTGCAAAGTCGCCTCTCACTTAATGACTTTGCGCTTCATGGAAAAACCCGGCCAAGAGAGATTACATACAAAAAAAAAAGGCAGAGAGAGAAAGAAGGGCAGAAAAAAAGACAAAAAAAGTAATGCAGGGAGAAAGTGAGGGGTGAGCAGCGGAGCATGTCAGGTCTACTAAGGCTGTGTAAATTGGTTCGGACTGGTGTTGATCTTGATTACTGATTGCTCTTGAGACTGTTCTGTCCAACAAGTCCTCCAGCCTGAACTAGGAAGGAGATTGTTTTCCATTCCCTCCTTGAATTGACCCAAAGACATCTGATGGCATGTGTTAAACTTATTTTTACATTTTTGGTTAAATGTCTTGACATAATAAATATTTATAGTCAGTGTAGATTGGCCATATAAATCAAGTCCAGTAAAGAGAGATTCAGATTTTTTTTTCTTGTATACAAAGAGCCAGTTACTTCTGAAATCAGAAAGATAAACACATTTTACTGTACAATGTTTGTTTCTCAAGTAAAAACAAACATGTAGGATGCCTTGCTTCTTGCAATTAATTGTTCCAGTGGGAAAATAAAATTCATTATTATATTGGAAAATTATTTTCTGAACTTTTGTGTGTGAAACGTTTAGGTACCTCACGAGTCCCATTTGTCTCTTCATAGATCATTTTGCACTATAAAATAATTTGTAAACCCTTTCACAGCTGATGACTTACAGTAATTGTGTGCCATGTAGTCAGTGTCTACTATATAAGAATGGGGTAATGTCATAATACTATATTTATAATATTGGGATTTTGCCCAAACCATTGTTAGAACTACAGTAAATTTGTACATTTATTAAAATATATCGTAATTCTGATTTAAGGACTTAGAGTTTATCTTCATAATTTGCTAGAACATTTAACTACCAAAAGAAACAGATGTATAGTGGAAGCTATAAGGACAGGAAATGTTAAGCACACGAAGCCATTAGAACACAATCAGGAATAGACGACAGGACTTGAGGATGCTTTCATATTATATGTCTCCTTTAGATTTTTCAATAATGCTTGCCTCATATTCATAAATTGGTCAATTTAGCTTACAACATAGTCAAAAGTTATTTTATTAGTATAAGAAACAAACAGATTGATGCCAGAGGTGACCAGATGGTGGCAAGCTATTGGATTGTAGCCACAGCTGCCCTGAGACATTCTGGAAGAGGTGAGGCTGCCATGCACTGGCACCACTGGACTGTCTGACCATCACCAGCAGGCAAGCCAGGTAAAGTGTCTGGACAAAACAAAAGAGACAAACAGAGTGAGGGATCAAACCAGCAACCCACCAATTACAGGGTAAACTCCTACCACCGTTGCTCCCAAAGTAATCAGTTTTACACTTCCTTCTTGTAAATTGATTTCCTGACAACAAGTCAACCATGACAGCACTGAAAGTTTGCACTTTAAATTGCGGTACACCAAGATTTTAAAGAGAGGTTATAATCTGTTTGTGTTACACAGATAAATAATAAAACAATTTAACATTTCACTTTCAGAAACTCAATTTCTGAAAGTTACATTAATGATACATCAGCATCTATGACCTTAATATATATATATATATATATATAACTTGTGATATTAACTGCTATTTGTCTATTGGCAAAAGCAAGCCGTTTTAAAACAGATAAGTCAACCTCAACAAATATTCTGTGTATTAAAAATGAGCAGCAAAGTGGTACTTACACAGTTTTCAGTCAAAATATGGTTGGTTGTGGATGATCCATATGCAGACAAAGGGCATCAGAAGTGGAGCAAAAAAAAAAAAGTTGAATAAAACAAAATGCTACTTACTAAAAGAAAGTAGAAGGTCCACAATCCAGAGATAATACCTGAATATAATAAAAGTTAAAAAAAAAAATAAATAAAATCTGGACCAGAATGAGCTATATTTAGCAGATGAACCAGTAAAGAACAATGAAAACCAGTGATCTTGTATCGCTACTCTTGACAGAAGAGCAAAGCACAGCATTGAATCCAGGTGAGGTAATCAGGGAATTAGGAACAGCTGTGCAACAGAGCAAGCCGGGAGATTAAGGAAAGATTAATACTTAACACAAACAAAGCTGGACTACACCCAAAGAAAGTACAAACCAGGTGGGAAAAGACTAAAAGTTATGCTGGAGAATTATAGCCAAATGCACAAAGAACAAGAATGAACTATCTGGAAATGGATGAACAAAACTCTAACAGCAATAAACAACTGAATATGGCAATACATTTTCTAATAATAATTAATCCAGAAATAATTAGAGGAACTTGAAAGAAAACCAAAACATTTTTCTTTCAGTTTACTCTATACTAATCTTAAATTACCCCTAAGACAAGCAAAATAATTACTAGATATAGCTAAATAACACTACAAAGATGCAACTGTGGTGAGAAATTGTGTCAAATGAGAGCGTGGAATCCCTTTTGATGTAAATGTCTTTCTGAACCTGAAAGCCAACCAAAGCCAGGTCTAATTTCAATATCAGATGCCTAGGTCTAGAAACAATGCATTTATTATACAGACAGGTGTTGTTAAAAAAAGATAGATCAAGATACCGGTAGCTCTGTAAAATGAAGTCCTTACGAAACATTAAATAAGTACTTCTTTTTTGCCTTATCATATTTCTTACCCTCTTTCTTCTTCTCTGCCGGGCTGAGTAGAATCAGTTTTGTCTCTCTGCAATCTCTCGTCCTGTGACCCCTAAACTCATTCTCATGCTAAACTACTTTTCATTTGCTAACGATGTGGCAAGACTTCAGTCAGCAACTCTGAATATGCAAACAGGGTTCCAAAGGTAGAACAGGTTTTATGGAGATGCGCATCCATCGCCGTCGCTTCCACTTACCCATTTCTGATGACCCTGCACTCCATGTGTACAGTACCAGTATTTTTTGTGAATTCATTTACTTTAATTGTGTTTGTATGTCCTGTTTGTGTGTGTGTATGTTTATCTGTGTGCTAACCTCTCATTTAGTCACCCCTCATTTGGTCATTATGTCCACTAATGCAGAGTATGCATGGCTCTACTCATAATCACACTTCTCTGATATGCAAAACAAGCTCTCAACTGCACCTGGCATACAGACACACACTTCTCATCAGCAGCAGACTCCTCTCTCTAATTTGCTTCCTGTTGAAATGTAATTGGAAACTACTCATTCAGACAAAGTGCAAAGGGGTTTTTTGCTTAATGTAGCTGTGTGTATTTGTATGGAACAAAGCCTTTATTCAGCAACAAGACACAACAGGGAATTGGAAACAGGAAACAGGCTACAGATGGAGATAATAGAGTTGTTTCAGGTGTGTTAAATTTTGCACATGCAAAATAAATTAGCTATTGTCTGCATCAGTGTTGTGAAAAGGACCCTAAACAACCAGCACATGTATTAATTCAGTGAAATTACTTTCAATACACATGGTAATTAATCATTTTGTGACTATTCATATTAGTTCCAATGTCCTAAATTTTATGCGTGTGCAGGGGTGTTTGGGTGTGTGTTTATCTGTCTGTGTGAGCACAAGATAGAACAGAAGGTGTGAAAAGCGGATGTGACCACAGGCTCCAGATAAGACAGCCAAGCCTGTCTATCCACAATTCTGCTTTTGCCCGTCTCTTCTCCTTGACTAAATCTAAATAAGATCAGTTGGGTGTTTAAAACCCTCTCAGCGGCCAAGTCCTCACATCTCCTCCTAATCGATTCAGCACATATCAACCCCTGCATTTTATTCACTTAGGTTGCAACTTAGGTGGTGGGCATTTGGATGTAAGATGTAGGACAGTTTACATAAAAAAACAAAATGCAAAAGAAACCAGAATATCTCAAAGTAACTTCAAAATAAGTGTTAGGTTATATGTAAAATGCTTCACAATGCCTTTAGATTTGGCATCAGCATAAGAATATAGTCCCTAGTCACCTTCTTATGTACTTATGTAGGTTGGACCTCTTTTGTCAGCAGAACTTTCTGATTTATAATGACATAAGCCAAAGACGATATTGGAAACATTCCTAATTTGTTTGCTTTGACTTCACAGCATCATACAACTGCAGCAGATTTGTCAGCTCCACATTCTTAAATCTCTCCATCCACCGCATCTCAAAGATACTCCTATGGACTGTGTCTTTAAAATAACAATCTGAGATGGTGCACATGGCACATTGTCACATGGCACATTCTTTTTCTGGACATATTGTCATAAGTGGGTAGACACTAAGGTTCGACTTGTACTAAGGACCCCAAAGGATGCTGAGAAAATATCCCTCATTACCAAAAGCTTGAACTGTAGTTGCAAGACAGAATGGATCCATCTTTTGATTGACTGAATGTTGCAGCTAAAATCAAGACTCACTATTTTTTCTCCAACTTGTGAATTTAGGTGAACTGTTGTGATTTGTAGCCTTGGTGTCCTGTTCTTAGTTGACAGGGTTGGCACCCGGTGTGGAACTCTGTAGCTATAGCCAATCTACTTCATTACTTTTGCTGTTGTACATTCAGAGATGGTGTGAAAAATACCTTGTTTGTAACAAGTGGTTGTTTGAGCTGCTATGGCATTTCTGTCATTTTTAACAAAATGTTTTAATGATCTCTGACATTAACAAGATAGCATGGTCCACCCAGTTGCCATACACTTGATTCTTCATTAAACCGAGAGATGGTTAGGTGCAAAAATCTCAGTAGATCAGCAGTTTCCTTCCTTATGATTGGTTTATTCAATATTTATGTAAATAAAAATTTATGAGATGTATGTAATAAAGCAGCCAGTGAGTATAAGTTTAACATTTCCTTATAAAGATAAAATAAATACATTTGGGATTACGGTCCGCCCGTCCCTATCCTGTCCACATTGTCTTTCAGTTTGTAATATATTATATCTTCAGTGGTTGCTCTGCTACATGTGTGTCATATATTGAAGCAGAAACAAAGCCCACATACCTATCTAAAAAAAGGTTGGGAAGGGACACATCACCATGACAACACAGGGAGGAGTAGAATGTACGCCATTAAAAAGATGGAAGCAATGTTGTGTATCTAAGTCTCTCATTTCTGCGCAGAGGCAGAAACATATACCGTATGTGTGTAGGGATAAATTATCGCACGCTCGCTTGAATGCAGAGAAATATACGCAAGAAATATACGCACACTCCAGCATCCTTCCAACACACAACCATGTAATGTGCACATCCTTTGTGATCCATTTAGTCTGTGCTTGCCTAATTTACCACAGTGATGACAAACTCAAGTAATTTCTTCTACGTCTTTTTATTCCAGTTCAGTGAACTCTTGAACAATTCAGTTTGAACTTTGATTACTTGCTGCTCATTTGCATAATTTTGGTTTAAGCCCATAAGTCCTCTGTTAAACAGAAATAGGGTGATTCAAGGAGAGCTTTCAGCTGTTTAGAAACAAGTTCTACTTTATTTTATTTTTTTTGCCCTAAAAACAATTTGATGACTAAACATATCTATCTTGGTTATTGAATAATTTTTACAATTCATCTTAAATGAATTATTATTTTTAGCTCAAAAGTTAATTTAGATGCTGATCGAACTGTGGCAAAATGACACTTTAATGCTATGTTGAAATTTTTCAAGCACAAAGTTTGTCAGAAAGAGTAAAAAAATAACAAAGAGTTAATAGTGTCATCTGGTGGCCGTTTTAAGTATTAAAGGCTTTATTGAAAAAATGTCCTCTGCTTGTTTACCAGTTTTAGATTCTACCAAAGGAAGTGCATGAAATTTTCCCTTTGTTGTGCTTTGATTTCTCTTTATTTATTTTTTTAAAGTTGGAGGCCTAGAATTTTTTTTTTAAATCTTGATGTGTCTGTATGGATATGTACACAGGAGGAGACTCGCCCACACAGACGCAAGCCTAGGATAGCTGTATTTTTCTGTGACATCAAATTTATTTAATCAATTCTACACAAGCCCCAGCTGTCCAGCATGAAGTGTTTCCCAATTATCTTAATGTGATTTGCTTCCCGCTGTTGGGTGCTAGTATTCTGATTACGATGTAATAAGATGACGGTGGGTGAAACACCCACACATACTCATGAACACGCACATACACACTCTTTCTCTGCGGTGCTTTCGTGTCACAAGATAGACATCCTTAGAAGCAATGGGACAAGCTATGATAAAGAACTGGGGAGAAAAAACGTAAACCAAAGGAGAATAGGGGTGATGGAATGAAGAAACAGGACGGATGTGGGGTACAAAGAGACAAACAGACAGAGCGCACACCCACGGCTCCACTATTCTCAAAGCAAAACAGCACGTCCAGCAAAAAGGCAGAGCAAATTTCATCCTAACTGTGTGTTGACAGGGTTGACGAGACATTAAATGCGCATTAGGCAGGAGGGATGTCACAACCCCTATTGGGCAGACAGAACATAACAAGACAGAGAGAGATGACAGATCAGTATATCAACACTGGCCCCTGTGAGTTCTCATGAATCCCTGTAGATAGCCCTGACTCTTCCAGTTCCTCCCTTCAGTTTAATCCTACATGGTAAAATACTAAAGAGATTGTAATTTTGACACTTAAGTGACTTTGTAAAGACTGTCTGGACTCGACTCGGGCATTAACATGACATCAAGTAAGTGGTGGTGAAATGTAAACTTTATGTGTAGTGTATCACAGTTGAAGCAAAAAGCAGAGCAGTGAGCCTGCTGTCATCGGGGAGGCACAGTGACAAACGAGGGGAAGGAGGGTTAAACTACAGAGAGAAAAAATGTGGTTCTCTTAGGTATTCTTTAAAGACCAAAACAGAGGACATGCCTTGAACCCGTGAGATGCATCCTTCCTTCTGACTTATCTTTGGAACATGGTACCAGAGGAAAGAGGATTAAAATTTGTTGCTGGTCTGTTTTTAGAGCCTTGAGGCTACAGGGACAGGTAACACAAATAGCCAAGAGCCCTGGAGTTGGAAAAGGATACAGAAGCAAAACATAGTAGATGAAAGAGCTTGGTCAGATATTATCAAGTTGCTTGTGTATGGCAATTAGCGAGTAGATGTGTGTGAATATGAGTGTTTATTTATTTGGAGAAAAAGGGGCAATGTTTGTCACAATTTGGCAAAGTTGAATTTCTTGTGCATTGATAAAAGGCAGCACTTGTTTAAAGGAACTCTATAAAAGTGTTTGACTCAAACCGTTTCACATAAAATCACTTTATCTTAGATGTGGAGATAAAGTGATCCATAACTTTGAAGTGGTTTCCAACCTTCTTTTTGCAAAAAAACTTAAAAAAAAAAAGTTGCCATGTCCATTTATATTTATACTTAGCCCTGGGTGTCAATAATCTGTAAAATCACCTTTCACTGCAATTATAGTTAAAATAGTAAAGAGTTTTTTGGGGGTTAGATCTTCACCAGCTTTCCAGATGTAGAGACAGGAATTCCCACAACTGCATGTTAAGTAGATCTGCACTGTGAATAAGTCAGTGTAAAGTACAAATGATAAATTGATTATATTTTTGTAGTGCTTTTCTAGTCATACCGTAGTGTTTTACACTACAGCCATTTTCACCCAATTACACTCACCAGCCCAGTTGATTATTACACCTGAGCTGTGGATTTCACAAGCTTCTCCAGAGTTATTCATGGGCCTCTTGTTGGCTTCTCTGATTAATGCTCCTCTTGCCCAGCCTGTCAGCCTGGGCGGATACCTATGTCTTAGTAGGTTTGCAGATGTGCCACATTTTTTCCATGTTTGCGTCATACTTTGAGCAGTGCTCCACAAAATTTCTTCAGCTTGGGCTGTTATTTCATAAGCCAAGCATCTTTTAAACTTCTTCAAAACATTTCCTCTTGACCAGTCCTGTGTTCTTCATTCTCAATGATCCTGTATGTTACTTAATATTTTCTAAAAGCCTTAAAGGTCTTCGAAGATCAACTATTTATGCTGAAATTAAATTAACCTGTAATTGACTCTATTGTCAATTTAGCTGCCTTGTAGAAGCATTAATTGCAATTCATTTTTTAGGGACATCAGAGTAAAAAGGGCTGAATACAGATCCATGTCAAACTTTTCAGGTCAAATGGAAAATAAATAGCATAAATAATAAAATGAAAATAAATTCCCCCCTTCTTGTGTTGATGGTTTACAATCTCAATAAATTTTATTTTGTTATGTTTTATGGTTGCAATATGACAAAATGTGATATAGTTAAGGCGCTTTTGCAAGACAATACTTGCTTTTTTCTCTGCCAGTACCTGCACTTTTCTCATTATATTTCAAACTGTGATTGTTACTTCAGCTTTAACTTGGTAGCAGCTGTCTATTTCTAGCTTACACTAGAATTTAAGCAGCTTTATTTTCAGGGTTTTAAGGATAATTACCTGTTTACTCAAGGATCTCTTATTGTATTACTAAATGTGACAGCTAGATCTTAAGTGTTCCAAACATTAACACATTTACGGTAATTCACTGCAGATTTTTCTATGACACATATGTGTGCATCGGTACCAAAAGAGGGGGAATAAATTATCTTATTTTGGGACTGACTGTCCACATAAGTATGACCTGATCCCATACTGAACTGCTGTCATAAAGTTACATTGCTGACATGGTAATGGTATCCCTGTCAGTGTTTTCAATTTCACAGTCAATGGCCTCCATGTGGTTAGGCTTAATTGTAGCATTGTCAGGGGAGTTTTGAATCTGTATGTCTCTCTGTATTCACAGGTATGCGTGTGTGGGGGCGTGTGTGTGTGTGTGTGATTGTGTGATTGTGTGTCAAAAAGAGAGCTACTATGCTCCATTTGATTTGTTTCAAAAGTTGGAGCTTGAATCTCAGAGTGATATCAACACTGAGTTGAATGCATTCAGGTAGGATGTTATTTGTTCTTATTTTAATTTTTTTGTGTGTGTCTTTTTTTTGATGAAAGACACTATTAATGTAACCCTTTCTATTTTATACATTTAAATACTAAAGGTACACATGGATATTGTCCAGTACTTTATGCATTACTGATTTAAGAAGATGCAACTCATCAGAAGTTCTAATAGTTTACTGGCAACTTTCTGTAAGTTTTAGATGCACAGCAGCCATTTTGTATAATGGAATTCTGAAATTCAGGGTCCAGGGTCCTCTTTTATTTTCAAATGGAATCTACTTCACCCTTTTATTGGGAGAAAAATGTGCCTAACACAAATTTAAAACTTCCTGGAGTGCAGAAACAAACACACTCCATAATTAATTGCACCGTCGGTAATAAAAGGCCTAAAAAACTTAATCTATTTTCACAACAGCATGTTTTCACACTGAAAGGTTAGTTGGAATTCTCAAATTGTGATCTCTGATCTTCTCATTGTGCATAGCAGAAACACTAATTCAAGTCCTCAACCTGCCTTATTTAACAGAGCTGCAGCAATGATGATCTAACTATGGGCAAGAATAGACAAATAGCTTGTTTTATATATTTAGCTGACTTTGAATGCACAGTTATTTTTTGGATCAAATGTATAAAAATGCATCTGATGTTGATCAAAATGTACCAAAATTAGTTTGTCTTGTTTAATGCACCAGGCTGAAATTATTATATTCTGGGATTATATAAATGACCTGAGTTGAACTCGGTTAGATTAATTCACATAGGCCTTAATTAAATGTTGTTGCTTGTTTTTTCCACTTTGAAGAGTTTGTAAAAGAAACAGGTTTCTGTCAGATCACATCAGTTTTTCACACCAGAGAAACAGGAAGTGTTGAAAAATTGACAAAAGATCATAAATACTAATGATCTCCAAAATCTAAGTGGAAAATAAAATAATATTTCAGTTAGGGTTTATTACATAGAAACTGTTAGAGATGCAGCTAATTGTTAATTGCAAACAGGTATTTCTGTAAAATTTGTCTCTTCTTGCCTTCAGAGTTTTTTACCCAGTGAGTAAACTTACTTAAACTAAATGCTGAGTTTCTAAACATTTTTGTTCGAGATGCCATTGCAATAAAAAAGGAATTTATTTTAATATTTTTAACAACTTCTTTAGGAGAAAAAAAGATCCTACAAGTAGGACCTTTGTAGGACCTTTGTAGGACCTTTTTAAGACATACATTTAGGTTGTTTTTGTGTCAAAAGGTAAAGAAGTAAACAAGTAGAGAAATGCCTTCAGGGGCTTTACAGTTTGTTTACTTCAGCAATGCTTGAATAGGAGGTACTTTTTAATCCAAATTACTCAGAAGTTTCAGACCTTGACGCTTTCAAAAGCCTAAATGACTTGACCTGCTGGGATCAACATAAAACCTGAGAAGAAGATTTTGGGTGATTGTAAGATAATACTAAATATCTACTAAGTTGGAACTGAAATCTGTGATTAAGATCCTGTATAACCTCTAGTCCTCACCACCAAGATATTAGTCACAGAGGGACTCTGGAAAGAACTCCTCTGTGGACACTGTTTGGCTTTTGTGATACAGACTTATAGTATTTATGTTGGCTTCCATGAATGACAGGATCCTCCAATAAATTATATCATTCAGATTTATAAAACTATAATAAAAAAATAAAGTTTAGACTAATATTGTGTATTTAATCAAACACTAGATTTTGAGCTATTTGTCTAAACTACAATGTTTCATCTGCAGATGAAAGATCTTGTGAAATTGCCTCTATAAAAAATGTTAATGTATATGTGTTCATATTGTTTGAGGTGTGAGCGGCTCACTGACATCAAAAACATAATCAGACTATTTCACTAACCAGACATCAAAGGTTTCAGTTCTTTTCCGGCTCCATCTGTACTCTCATTTCTTTCAGTCACTCCCCAGACACCGGGACCTTTTTGGGTAGTCAACGGACCATTTCCTTTTAAAAGTTATAGTAAAATTTAGTGGCCTCAAAGGGAA
Organism: Girardinus metallicus; assembly: GCA_903067095.1. Classification (NCBI taxonomy): domain Eukaryota; kingdom Metazoa; phylum Chordata; class Actinopteri; order Cyprinodontiformes; family Poeciliidae; genus Girardinus; species Girardinus metallicus. The sequence continues at coordinate 11,240 of CAEGAE010011582.1, read as the reverse complement.
AGTGAGCTCATGAAACAATGTTGGTAACAAGAGAGTGGGAGCGATGCTCAGTTCTTTCCAAGTGATCCTTGAAAGGAAGCCGTGAAGTGCTCAACATTTGCATTTGATTGTTTAAACATTGAAGTTCAATTTATAAAACCTTCCTTTTCTCATTGTGGTTGGTAGCCATTAATCTGAAAGTGGATTTACACAGGAAGCTGTGCATTTATTGAACCATTTGTGTGATAGTATCCAGATGCAGAACACTTCAGGCTTATATTGTTAATAAAGAAGAAGATGACTCTGAATGGCTTTATATAAACTTAATATGACTCTCTGGAAAGATAGTGAGATTATTATGATCTCCTAACTTCCAAAAGGACTAAACGGGATTGTTGGTCAATTTCAGATTTTTTTTTTATTTTAAATGTAATTTCCATTTATTTTGTTTATTTCCCAGGTGGAACAAGCTGACTTAAATTAAAAGAAACTATAGACATCAGTCAAATAAAGAGAAGATTGGACCATGTGGGTAGACACAAGTTATTTATTTTATTATTTCAAACTAGATAGCAGTATAAAATAACAGACATGAACAAGGAATGCAAAAGACACATACTTTCATACCACAATTATCTTAACATGCTGGAAAATTGACAGAAATTGACCACATTTCCTTACATTGGAAGGCACTTTTTCTACTTAATTATGAAAGCAGGCTCAAAATGCTCCTGGTGAGTATGAATTGATGCAAAACATCCCGTTTCAGACAGTTGCAATTTACCCCAGAAAAGTAAAGATGAAAAAACTAAAACTTCTACCTGTTCCAAAAAGAACAAATTGGCTAAGGAATAAATTTACCTGCATCCTTCCTGTAAAGAAACAAAGAAAGAGGCAGAGAAAAAACCCATTAAAAAACAAAAAATATAATTGGTCAACATGTGAACATATAGTAATTTCTTAGCTAGTGTGGTTTTTCTTCTTCACTTCTTACTTTACAGAAAAAAATCAAGTCAGATATTCCATAAAAAAGGTAGATCTTAAAGTTCGTAAAGTTTTCCTAGACCATTGACTGAAAAACAGTTTTTAGTATTTTAATAATACTAAAATCAGTATTTAGAGGGGGTGAAGGGCTGTATTATTATCAACTTTCCTTGTGGGTATATTACCTGCATTCATGTCAAACAGGAAAGCGGAAACAAGTCCTGCACTGCTTAAGCGTTATTCTCTTATGTTTTTTCCAGACTATTGAATCGACAGCATGTTTTCACAAACCTACATTTGACCTGACAGTAATGGCAACATTATGAAAACAATATCCTTCATAAGCACATAATGTCAACATACTTGCTGCATGGTAGAGGGGTAAGATGAAAGCGGGGTGTGTCTCAGGCAGTGATACGGTACACTCACTGTAGCTGCCAGCTATGTCCTTTTTAAGAGGCTGGAGAAAGAACAGAAATGCACATGAGGCAGTTGGTGAACTTCAGTCAGAAAGTGATAAACAGCAGGAGATTGTGCATCTAATGAGCTGTCTTCTTTTTTTATTCAACCCATGTGTCAGTTGAACAGGTGTGATGTATCAAGCTGTAAATGATTTCACTTGAAAACTTGAAAGTCTCATTCCCTGAGAAAGAAATATTTTTCTCTTTATTTCTGGTGTGTATGGAAGCCTGCATCTGTGTGGTGTGCCTGCATGCACATTGAGACAGGAAGCTAATCAGCTGCAAAACATTCCATATTAACCTGATATATTACTGCTGTGACGGCTAAATCTGATCTTGTAGACTGTCTGCAGAAATAATTAATCTACTTCATTTCTAACTAGTGACACATGTTACAGGCATTAGGATAAGATATTTCCTCAATGCTGACTAATTGTGGTCCTCTTCTGTACCCTGAATACTTAGTGTAGATGAAGTATGCTCTTTTACTTTGAATTAATTGCATAAATAGAACCACATATTACCTATGTCAAAATAAGCATGGGGTTTGAAAGGAAATTTAGTGACAATGCAAAATAACTGAGTGACTGAATGAAATACACAGTGTATCTAAAAAAACTATGGGAGCAACAGAAAGCTAATACACAAGGGCAAGAGGGTCAAGAAGTAAAGAGCAAGGCGTGTTAAGCTTTTAATGAGAGAACTGCCAATAATATGTTGTAACTTTGCATGTATTAAATCACATTGCATTGGATATAAATACTTGTTTTTTATGAAAGCAGATGAAACAGCTGGCTAGCCAAAATGCTACCCAGTTATTTCTGGCTAGCATTAATGTCATAAATCATGTCAGTGTTCTACCAGTTAGACAGTCTTGATTCAGTGGTTATGATGGCAACACAAACACCTTGGCTATGCAGCTTTCCATTATTTACAGAGATCAATCAAGAAAAAAAAAAAACAAACAAAAAAATCTCTTGTTAGCAAACTAGAAACAATGAATACTCTCTTATACACTCTCTTACATAAGTATTCAGGTGACCCCATGGTGGACACCTTGTGATTGATTACCAGCCTCAGGCTATTGCTTTCTCTGAATTTCCTGGTTTTTAACTCTAGCTTTCTGTAAAGATCCTTCCCCTTTTTTGTTGCCATTAACTCACCAGGTTGAAGTCATGATACATGCTGGGGTCTTCCACCCACTAGAGATGATACTAGAGACAGTTCTGCAGCCGGTTTGACATAGGGACAGAGGTGAAAGAAGATGTGTCTATAATTGGGTTGACGTCTTCTCTTATTTTTTGCATTCACTCCAAGTGTGGCTATATGTTATATATAGATAGTTGTATGTGCAGATCAGTTCTGTCTTTGAACAGAACTGATCATAAATTGAGTATTTGTTCAATTTATGTGATTTATATTGGCAAAAAAATTACATTTAGTATTGACTAAATATAATTTTTTTTCTTGATCTACTGCCCGGCAGTAGTTAACTCTATATGGCCTGAGATTTAGAACTTTTGCTGAAAACAACAACAAAAAAATTATTATGTGACTTGCAATATTATTTTCTTTCATGTAGTGGGATCACTTGAATCCCAGACTGCCAGATGGCTGGCAGTTTCTAATGCGCTTCATGCAACTTTTTATCTTCGAGTAACCACCTGCACAACTTGTGCTTTTGGAATGAAGAAAGTCAGCTGTGGAAAATTGTCCCTGAAGTTTGCAAGTATGAACCGACTTTGGATTCACTTGAGATAAATGCTTTTTTGGCAATATCTCAAGAGAAGAAGTGGCAGACAGGCAGATATGGAGGGAAGGGAGAAGTTTACATATGAAGTCAGCTATCTCTGTAATCAAAGACATTAACTTTGCCTTTTTAAAGTGTTTTTTTTTAATATAAGCTCCATTGGCGTTCTTAAAGAATTAACGGGGACTAATAATTACTGGTTCACATAGACCTTCAACTTATAAATGGATAGAATCCTATTTAAATGCTTGAAAATGATTTGCATCTGTGTGGTTTGTATGCATGCACATAGAGACAGGAAACTAATCAGCTTAAATGTGCAGGGAAATTCATAGGAAATGCACAAAACATCTGAAAAGTAAATAATGTCGTTAAATTTAAAAAATGCATGCTGACTTTTATCTGTCAAAATTTATATATTTGCCTCTAACTCATGCTGCACTTTATTTGTGGAGTTTTCATGTTTTTCCACTGAATACAAGTATTTTTTTTCCAGCTATGCTATGTTTTCTTTTAGAGTCTAAAATCATGTATGTAAAAGTAATTTCAAGATGAATAACTAACCTTAATGATGAGTGTGTATTAAAGTGTATGATTGTGTCTCTGTGTTTACCCTCTGATGGACTGGTGAACTGTTCAAGGCATATTCTGCCTCTTACCAGGTGACAGCTGGAATAGGGTCTAGATTCCCAGCGATCAGGAGGGTAGGAATAAATTAGGCATCTTCATGATTGTACATTTTATTTGATCTACTAAACCAGTTTTATCAATTCCATTGATTCACCATGTGAGGTACATGAACACCTACAAAAGTGTGTGTGTAATGGAAACAAAGCATATTATGGTATGTACCACAATACTGGGTTTTGTAGATATTACAGAGGAACCAGTCTTTACTCGTAGAGTATAGTCTCATTGCACAGCGTGTAACCTTCATATCTATTTTATATGTCACTGTTGAAAATTGAGGACCTCAAATAACCTTGTTAGTTTGCTAATTGCATTTTTTCTTTTAAGAGCCATGTGGTATTGGTTTTGGTGGCATTGCTCCAATCTAATGAGCTATCCCTTGAGGAAGAAAAAAATAAAACCCCACAGATTTATAACCACCTCCTAACTGAATCTTGAAATTGACCCTGTGATTTGAAAGGTTAAAAATTTACTGCACACAACCACAAGCTCAGCTAATGACCATTACTGGAGACGATAAGCAGATAAAGGGTTTCCTATTACAAACTTTATCACTCCTTTTCTTTTTCTTAACTCTACCCTGTTTCTCCCCTTCCTCTTTATTGCCATATGCAAGTGTCAAAGTCAGATGGCTTAATGTCAAAGAATAATGTTGTTTGCAGAAGATGACGTGAAAGGATGCGCATCAAAATGATTGTTTCGTCCATTGTTTGTATTTGAACTCGTCCCTTCCCACATCCTACAATGCAAAACTGTGACATTTTTCCTAATTCAATGAATTGCAGGATAAGCATTCAGACTGAAGTAGCTTTGGCAAACATCATCTACACAGAATGTAGGCACTTCAGGCAAAACACACACAAGATTTGGACAAAACAAAACATGTTGGAAAAAAGTTGTTGAATTACAGAACCATAGATAAGGTCACTTTTCAAATAATTATCTTGGCCACAAAAACCACCTGAAATTCAGTTTTATTCCATGCACTGCAACTTGGCAGTTACATAGGTTTAACAGTTCAAGATTACTTACTGAACACATATTTGCTACTGTTTTCCACACAGCAGTATAGCTGTATTCATGCAATGAGCTGCTGAAGATTATTGTTGCGTGAAACAATTTAGTGTTACCAGGCTGTGATGGTGTGCAGCAGGGAGGTGTGCTAACATGGTGCAAAAAGGGATTTGCACCACACAGAATGAAAGTCCACATTTAGAACAGAGGGCTGAAACTTTATCTTTCCCATACGCCACCACACTTGTTTACAGATGAACCCGGTACAAGTCATTTCCTGTTTCAGCACCAACACCCTTTAGGTTAATGAGTGCCACTGTTGAGGGAAACCCGGCCACCACTCCTACCACATTATTCCAGTTTGTCCAATTCCTGCTTTCACTTCACAGTGACTCATTGTACAAATCATTCCTCATTTCCTCTGCAGTAAGGGTTTGGGCTCTGTGGTGGCAGTCAGAGTGTACCAGACAGCAGCTTAACACAGCACTCATTATTGCCTAATGGACGTAAAGGTGTTTCAATGGCCAGGCCTGGCCTGTTCAGCTGGTCATTTTCCATCTGCGGCTTTCTGTGAGGCCCTTATTACAAATGTCGTTAGAATTTTACGCAACTATTTACAGATCCAGATCCATGCTCATGCACAGCCTGTCAAACCAACATGTGTCTACGTCTTGGATCTCTTGTAAATTACTGAATAAAATGTCTTCAATTTTATTAACTCTTCTAACTGCTGTAAATTGTTTCCAATTTGCTCAAATTGGTCAGTTAAGTCTACAGTTTATAGAGGACCTGAATGAGTTATAGAGTCACCTCAGAATGAATTGTGACCATATTAGCAGAAGAATTTTCTTGAACAGTGCAAGGGCTCAACAGTAATAAGAACACATTGGTAATTGGGTGCTTAACTGCTCTTAATTGTTCTCAATTGTTTTAAAATACTTTAATGGAGTGATTTATTGCTGCCAGCAAACCAAGCTCTCTCAGACATCTATACTGAGTGTACTAAAGTGAAGCATGGAGATTGAAAACACACCTGAGGCAGACTTTGGGGATATGGGACTCACGCTTCAGTGAGCGTGCACATTATCATCAGTATTTTCCTCTGAGACCTTCAGGAAGGTCATGTAAATGGATCCTATTGTTATAATGAATGGGTGCAGAAATACAACCCCAATATCAACAGACTGAGTGGTGGGGGCTCAGTGGAACGTTAAAGAGGATTAAAAGTAACAGTGGAGTTGATGCTAGCTTGTATCAGTAACTTGATCACAGTCCAACTTTGTTTCTAGTGTTAGTGTGTCTCCTCCAACTTTGCCTGAAAGGTTAGCAGCTCGAAACAGAGGCCAGCTGGTGCTTGATTAAGTTAAATGAATTACATACTTTCTGGTATTTCCTTTGAAAGAAATACACAAGCACCATGGGAAAACAGTACCGGGGCTATTCTTCAGTAAGCAAAAGTTTCATTGGCACATCAGACTGTCCCCAAACCTAAACATTTGCAGCATAACAATGAAGAATACATGGTTATATGAATGTATTTCACATTTTGGTTTATTTTTCTTTGTTTATCCTTCTTTTATTCTGTGTCAGCTTACATTTAATGACCACAATATTTGACAAGACTTAAAATGTACTAAAACAGCAAAGAGTGTACACAAATTTAGAACAATCAAATTTATTTTTCTGGAATTCCAGCAAGTAAATAGTGTGTCCAGACATACTATTTACTTGCTGGAATCAGGTCAACAAATGTTTGCTCCAGTGCGCTGAACCTCTGCACTGTCTTTGCAAGCAACTGGTCTGTGTTTATGAATGTGGGCCCACCTTAGGGACGAGTCCCTCACTTTGTGAACTTAGATGTTTTGTAATCTGTGAGAACTGTTGTAAATCCAGCCTGATCAAACTTATCTGTAGTTGCCTCACATTTGTCTTCCTCTCCCATGCTCTCATTGCTGTTAGATTTAGATATGCATCAAAAGTGTTGGAAAAGTAGGAAAGTGAATAATGGAGAAATAATCAGTCTGCTGCTGACAAAATATTAAACTATTCAACAGAAACTTGAATAAGCTGCAGCATCTGACCCATATAAAAATACAAACACTCTACATACTACCTTCTTATACGATGAGACTGACTGTTCTTTTTTGTTGTTTCCATGTTCAAAAATAAAACATTTCCAGATCACATTTTAGAGCATTTGTCTTAAAGAGAACTGACATCTTTACAAAGTATTACTTTATGGGTTCTCTCTGTCTTGTTTTTTACAGTATCATTTATTTCATCTTTTAAAAATTATCATGTAGGTAGATTTCTTAAAGGTTGGGTGAGTTGCTAAAATACTTCACGCACCCATATTTCCTACTTCCAAAGTTCAACATAAACCCACACAGCTGTGCCATGAAAAAATATTTACCACCATAAAGTTTTTTGGGGGGTTTTCCTTTTTGTTATCCTGTTTTGCTTCCCTTAAATTTTTCATCATCTACAAAAGTGAAACTCCAAGAGTGCATTGACAACTCATCCATGAGGTAACAGAAAATTCCTTACCTGCCTCAGTCAAGGCCAGTATTGGTGTCTACTGTTGATGTGAAAGATCACAAAAGCTTACACACATCTTAAGGATTGCTGTGTCTCAGTGCCAGTTTGGTATGTTACTTAGTGATGCAGGTCCCATATGGTAATGCAGGTCCCATATTCTTCAGACTTATTAATATGCATGCAGAAAGGAGAAGATGTGTTTTTTTTGAATTAGCAAAGGTTTATGTAATTATAGGCGAGATCTGTCACACAACATTTATTTATCTGTTGCTGTTTCCAAACCTCGCCCAAGAGTAGGGTGGTCAAGAGTTTGAAGTCATCGGCTTAGATTTCTGCCAACATATTTCACATGCTTCCATTTGTTTTTACTGAACAGTCGTCTTTTAACTAACACTGGAGATAAAATGAAGTATAAAAATGTCAGATTTTTGAACTATTACTAAAGACTCTGGATTTATGCAGTCCAAACTGGTAATGGAGGGAGGAAGTCTCCTTGATAATTTAACACAGAACACAGCTGGACCATATCACACAGACACACACAAACACCACTCACACACGACACAGGGGAGAATGTTGTTAGATGTGTTTTGTTGAAAGACTTACTGACAATCTGAGGTTGCATGTCTACCTCCTACCCCTAAGGGTCTAATTCACACTCTATTCCTCTTTGTCTTTCTTCTCTTTCTTCTAGCAAGAGAAGAAAGAGATCTCATTGGCTAACTCATTGGCTAACCAGATGAGATCCCCAGATGTTTTTCTCACAAGGGAGGAATGTGAAGACCTGTCAGGATTTGGGACAGATGTCAGATGAGCTATTTAATCTGGATGCACATTTTATACAGTGTGTCTGGATCTGATGTAAGGAAAAGCATGACCTAACCCACAGTTATAACTTATGTATGACTTGGAGATGGTAAAGGTGTCTGAGCATTAATCTCCAAAATCCCCTTTCCATTTTAAAGCTTAAGCGTCATGGCTAACACAGTCTTTTTAGTGGACAATTTTCTTTAGAATATTACCAAAAAGTAAAAAAAAAATAAAAATCCATAGTGGAATTCTTCATTTACCAAGTGGACAATTTAATTCAGAACATTATTAAGATAAGATGTAACAGTAGACATAAAAGCATGACAGGTAGCACTTTCTTTCCTTTATTTGTGCTTTCTAAGGATTTCACCATTTGAACATTATAAATATTAAGAATAATTTATGGCAGCATTCGACAACATTCAATGAATTTCTTTTTCCACAATATATTCATTCTGTGATATATGTACAATGCTGTGAAAACAGTTAGCCTTTTTTACAGGGGGAAAAGCTATTTAGCTAGTACAGCATTTTAGTAACAGAATACCAAACATGGTGGTAGCAATGTGATGCTGTCTTGCTGTTTCATGACCTGGTAAACTTGATATCACTCCAGACCATTAATTCTGCTCTCTAACTTAAATTTATGAAGGAGAATGTTGTCCAGTTGTGATATAACAATTTACCACAGGACATAAATCCAAAGTCAGTCCACTTTTAAACTTCTCAAACTAAAAGTTTTGGAGAGATTTAATTAGTCCGTTCTGAAATCCAGTCGAGATGCTGTGGTCTGACTTTAAACAGATCATCCATGCTTGAAAATTCTCAACTTTGGCTAAATTAAAACAATTCTGCAAAGAAGAGTGGACCAACATTCTTCCACTTAAATGTAGAAAACTCATTGCGACTTATAGAAAACATGGTAGTTGTTCACTAGTCTTTAGCTTTCGAGGACAGTTGCTTTCCAAGGTTGATTTGAAATCTGTGTATTTGCTTAAAGTTTATATGTGGAGATAAGAGAACAAGTATCTGTTCAGCTGTGTGACAGAGTCAAATAATAAAGACTATATGTTGGGTACCTGAACAACATTTAGTTATAACATAATTGACTTTCGCAAAGCAGTTACATAGACAAAATCAATGCAAATTTTGTTATAGTGACAAAAATCTGGGATCATAAATTGTCTGTTACATATCAGTTGAATCAGTAAGATTCAACTGATATGTAAGCAGTGTAAAAAAGATTGTGTCCCATCTTGCAAGCTGTTGCAAGAACTGACTTAGCAAAAAAGATTAATGAATTTTACATGTTGGTCATGATGCTCTCATAGTGACTCTCATATCTTTCCAGCTTGTACTTCAGATATTTTTATCCTAACTACTGATACTGTTTCTGTGCAACCTACAAACCTGTACATGGATAAATAAATAATCTCAGGCTCAGACACTTACTGCACACTAACAGATTCCAGAAAAAAAACCCAAAACAAATAAATGTAGGTAATGGAAAACAAACTCATTTTCTCACCATACTCTTCTTCCCACTCTGAGTTTATGTTTTTGTTGCAGTTTCAGGATAATGGGGCAGTATGTTTTGTATTTACCTTTGGCAGTATGGCTTAGCGAATTCCAAATGTTTCTTTTGAAGTATCTGTGTGTGTTTGTGAGAATGCCTCTAATTGGACTCTGGGTTTATTGTTCGTACAAGACTGTGATGTTTGAGGCTTCAATTGTTTGCCTCCCAGTTAGAAAAAGGCAGTAACCATTGTTTTTTTTCAGTCAGTTTATCTGCACCTGTTTTTATTTCTCATTTTGTGAGTCCTCAGATCAGTTGACACATTCATGTTTGGGTATCAGACTCCAAAATGCAAAATGTATGGCACATTTTAATCCACTCTTTGATCAAACAATGTTTTTACTCTACAAACTAAAGATATGATTTTGAACCTATAAAGATCAAGCAACCAACAATGTGTCTTCTAATGACACTTTACAGATGCCCTGATCCTCAAACATCCTTACATTAATAATTCCCATTTCCAATATTCCTATACACCAATTGTTGACATTTACAGCTTTGTACATCTGCTTCTCTTCTTGCATATTTCAGTTGTCTGGGAATTTTCAGGCCCCTTCACTCCTTGTGACATATCTACTTGATGGCTAATAAATGATTCTTATCCTTATTCATTGATAAGAGACAATCATTGACAATTAGCTCTGCTCCATTTGCTCTAGTGTAGGACTAGCCTGTTGGCAGCTCTTGTTATTGAGATCAATCAGTTAAAGTGTAGCACTAAAACTTGGAGGGCAGTATGCTTGTTTGTGTTTGGGTGCTAAACTCCTTGTGTGATCAAGCCTGGATGACTGCCCTCTTGAGATCTTGAGCGATTAGTGTGGAAATTACTCTCAGATTGCTGTGCATTGTGCCCCATAGACTGCATGTGTTTCTGTGCAAAAGGCCATCTCCCCTCGGAATACACACAGGCATGTAAGAAAAGCTGTTTCCTTCTTTAAACAAAGTAGTATTGCAAAGTCACTAATTAATGGCAAATAATATGTAAATTCCTGTACTCTTATTTCATTCCAGGAGGCCTTTTAGCTGAGTCAAGACTAAAGGTTAAACCTGAGTATTTTACCAGCTGACAAAAAGAGAATATAAGCCGTACACTATAACATGATATTTTTGCTCTTACTAATTCAGGAGCACATATTTCTCAGTCACAGTTGGGCTATTTACTCTTAAAAAGTGTCATTGCAGAGAAATCTGCACTCCCTGGATGTCTGTAATCTTCTGCTAAAAGTTAGCTCCAACAGTTTCACAGAATGGAAATCACTTTCCAGACTGATTAGTTGTTGGAAACTTCTGCAGCTTCCCACCTACTCCAGAATTAACATTGGAAGTATCAACACAATTAGACATTGTAAAAATTACTGGGGCTCTTCTTTTTTTTTTTTTTTTAGCAAAATCATGTGATTTTATATATATATATATATATATATATATATATATA
>CAEGAE010011578.1:0-23140 GCA_903067095.1 Girardinus metallicus | reverse complement strand
TATATATATATATATATATATATAGTTTCTGTTTGGTCCGTATGTCAAACAAGCTCCATGTGACTCCTTTAGGTTATGTGTATGTGGACTTGCACTCTGATGAGGAGGTGGAGAAGGCTCTGAAGAAGAACAAAGATTACATAGGTGAGAAGTTAATAAATAAGTAAGTAATTTGGAACTAATTTGGACGTATGTCTGTAAGTCTGTACACTTAGAGACATACGTCTGTAAGTGTACAGACGTATGTCTCTGCCGAGAGCTACGTCTGCGACTCTGCATCAGTTTATCTGAATGTTGTCTTGGTTTAACAGCAACCCTGCTTGCTTTCCAGGAGGTCGTTACATCGAAGTCTTCCGCATTGATTCATCAGGGGCGAAAAGCAAGAGGAACAAAAATGACAAAGAAATTGACAGAAACTTCACCAGGAAGCTGAAGGAGGACGAAGAAGAGGAGGATGTTTCAGAGTCTGGTCGACTCTTCATCAGAAACCTTCCCTACACCTGCACAGAAGAGGAGATCAAAGAGCTTTTCACTAAATATGGTGAGTTGAAGAACACGCATTACACATGCAATTATTTAAATTCTGCCTGCTAATATATTTTTCCTCAGATAGATGTTTTCTGATTCTTTGTACTTTATAGGTCCTTTATCTGAGATGCTCTTCCCCATTGACAATCTGACCAAGAAACCTAAAGGATTTGCTTTTGTTACCTACATGATACCAGAAAATGCTGTGGTAGCTCTTGCGAAGTTGGATGGACATATATTTCAGGTATTTGTTTGTTACTTTTTAAAAAATGATTAGGACTTCTATATGAGCTGTTTTTTGGGAGAGATTTTTACACTTTTTCTTGTTCAGTTGTTTACAGACAGATGATAATTATATTTATTTTCCATGTCTAAAACTGAGAAATATGGGGCGGGGTGGGGGGGTTAAACATGAGGCAAAAATGTGACCATAAGGCAGCAGAGAATACAACTGAAGTTGCAGGAGAGTGAACGTTATGGACAGGACTCTGAACTGAGGCATCAGTCCCCAAAGGAGGACAATTATGATAAAGTCTTTAATGTGAGCTCATAAGAAGATGCACATGAGAAATTATTCAGAGAATAGAAAGATGTTGGGTTATATGAGAACTCAGACTTTGTAATATCTGCTCTGTTCTTGACCAGCATTTGTTACTGTGGTAGATAGACTTTTCTTATTATGCAGAAAACACAGCGGCAGTGCATGGAAGCAGCTGAAAGTCCCACTTTCCAACATATAATCAGACAGTGTTGTAATTGTGAGGATTTAACTGAACTACTACTACTCATTTGGCTTCAGCTTGGAGAGAAAAAAAAAGAATTTCTTCTACAGCTACTTTGAGGATAAACATAAAATAGGAAAGTACTTTGATCTTGATCTCGGCAGACATGTAAAAATTAAAAACTACAGTAAAACATCAAATTTTGACACCTGAAGCACTTTAATCTCACAAACAATATCCTTGATTGTCTTACTCCAATGGCTCTATCTATCTTAGGATAAACTGCTGTGTTTGTGCCTTATCTGTGAGTTGTTTGTTTTTTGTATGTGGGTAGAAATGTATCCTCTTTACCTACTTACTTTCATGAAGCTCACCCAACTCTCCTTGATAGAAGATCTTTTTACTAATTTTTTTGTTTGTTCACAGCTACAGACAGGCATTTATGTTTGAACATTGACATCCACATATGGTAAATGTGCCTATTTTAGGGAGGTGTGACTCCAGCTATTTTTTTTATTTTATTTTATTTGGAGAATAGTATCTTAAAATTGCTTTCTGGCATCGAAAAAGTATAAAAATGTCATCTGTTATTTATGAATGATCTCTAGGTTTTCTGGTTCTAAATTATAGTGAGTGGATGTGTTTTCTGTGGTTTTAGGGTAGAATGCTTCATGTTCTTCCCTCCACTGTGATGAAGGAAAAGTCTGAGTCTTCAGAATCTGGTGGTCCTGGTTCTTCATCATTTAAACGACAGAAAGATGCTAAAAATAAAGCTTCGAGTTCTAGGTAAGCAACAATATAATATGCCGTTTTCAATTTTTTTGGTTGCTGTTTTAAATTGCACGCTAATTTTCTTTGTCTTTCCAGTTCACACAACTGGAACTCTTTGTTTCTGGGTACAAGTGCGGTGGCCGATGCCATTGCTGAAAAATATAACACCACAAAAAGCCAAGTCTTAGACCATGTGAGTGAGCCTACGTCTGGGGAGTTTATGCTAAATCATTATATTAGTTGTTTAGCATGAACAAAACTAATTAACAAAGTAAACTATTTTTTTTATTATCTTCCAAAGGAGTCAAAGGGAAGTGTTGCAGTGCGGATGGCTCTTGGAGAAACTGAGATTGTCCAGGAGACCCGACAGTTCCTGCTGGACAACAGTGTTTGTCTAGACTCCTTCAGTCAAGTAATTGTTAGAACAAAATCTGAGAATATGTATACTTCAACCATAAATGTCTAACGTCTACTTATGTTTGTACAGGCAGCAGCAGCGAGGAGTACAACTGTGATCCTGGTAAAAAATCTTCCTGCTGGAGTGATGACGACAGAGCTGGAAGAACTTTTCTCGCCTCACGGCTCTTTGGGTCGAGTTCTGCTGCCGCCTTCAGGACTCACCGCCATCATTGAGTTCCTGGAGCCAACCGAAGCCAAGCGAGCCTTCACCAGGCTAGCTTACAGTAAGGTGTGTAAGACTTTTCATTTACAGTGTCTTACCAAAATACTCTTACACCTTTAACTTTTTCACATTGTGACACATTACAACGTTACATCACACATCTATCGCTTATTGATTTTAGCTGATAGGGTCCAAAAAGAGGTGCATAATTGTGACATGGAATGAAGATGAACGATTTTTAATATTTTTTATATATATAAATAAAAATTAGAAAATTGTGACTGACATTTATATTCAGACCCCTTGAGTGAATAGAACCACCTTTCAGTAGTATTCCAGTTTTAACTCTTTTGGGGTAAATCTTCTTTGCAAAGTAGCTCAGATGGAGTTACTTTCGGTGTATAGCTTATGTGAACATGGATTTTAACACTTGCCACATATTTACAACTGTATATAAGCTTGGTGATCAATCTAACATGACTATACTCAAACCATGGCTCTGCTTCATCAGTATGTTTCAGGTCATCGCTCCTCTTGATGATGAGGCTCTGCCCCACTCTAAAATCTTTTGCAGCCTCCAACGGGCTTTTATATATCCAGGATGTATTTAGCTCTGTACATTTTCCTCATAGCTCTCGGCAGAAATAAAATCCTCACAGCAGTGACCACTTGTCACTGTGAAGACTGTGTTCTCGATGAAATTCAGAGTTAATTTTCTGTCACATGTGGAGTGATGGCTGAAAAGCTCAAATTCTTATTGCACATATTTGTCATGTCCCCTGCATGTCTTGTGGCAAACTTTGAAATGGCTTCTTTTTTATTTTATTTTTTCCAACAATAACATTCTTTTTGCAATTAAGGTCATATTTGATTTCACACAGGTGGACTCCAAATACTAATTAGGTTACTTCTGGGGGAAGTTGTTTGCAATATATTTTATTTAGGGGTATCGGAGTAAGGCAAGGCAAGTTTATTTGTATTGCACATTTCAGCAACAAAGCAATCCAAAGTGCTGTGTGCGGCTGAATGAGTTTTACATGCCACTTTATTTTGATCAGTCATGTAAAATGTGTTAAAAATGTGTTTGTTTTTGTTGTTTTTTTAACCCCTAGTTCCACCATGTCCCACTGTATTTGGAGTGGGCTCCTGTTGGAGTGTTCACAGCTGCCAAACCAGAAACAGGTAGAACTGTCTACACACTAGGCAACCTTTAGGTGTTATTGTTTTCTGAAAATTTATGTATTTTTTTTCATAATATATATCTACTTAAACAAACATTACCAAAAAAAAATCTACTATCAGATAAAGAGAAGACAGTGAAGGAAGAGCAAAAGAAAGAGGAGGATGAACAAGAAGAGGAAGATGAAGAAGAAGAAACTGTGCCGGGTTCTACACTTTTCATTAAGAATCTGAATTTCAGCACAACAGAAGAAAAGCTACAGGAGGCAAGGACATAACTGTAAAAACAAACGGCAAATAAACTGTACTTAAGATGTTTTATTCTATTTTCTTTATTTATTGCAGATCTTCTCCAAATGTGGAAAAGTCAAGTCTTGCAGCATTTCCAAGAAGAAAGATAAATCAGGTATTTGAATCCTACTTTGACAAAGGACTGATTGTCTAGGGGCTTCATTTTTGTGAACTTCATTTTTATTTTATTTGAAATATTTGGTGTAGACATAAACATTGTTTTTATGATTCAACCCTAATAGTCATCCTGCCCCCAAAGTCACCATCCCACTAATTGAGCAGTAATAATAACAGGGCTTTCAAATGTTTCTATTAGAGTGAAGCATATTAAAGTCCATTGTTAGAAACACAAATATACTTAAATTTATATTAGAACTGATTTAGGTTACATTAAGGCACAAGAAGTTATGTTCAGATGTTTACACTAACTCATCTTGACTGTCCTTATTGGCTGAGTGTGACTGGCAGAAGCCCCACAGCATGATGCTATGATTGCACTGTTTAACAATTGGTACAGTGTTTGTATGTTTGAAAGCCTTGTCTTAGCATTTTACCAAACTTAGGTTAGTTAATATTGCTGGTTGCTGATGGGCAGGCAGCGTGAGACATCAATGTTATATGTGTATTTCCCGTGCATCCCTAAAATTTAGCATAATATGTAATGTTTGCTATTGATAGCAAAGATGCTAATGTTGGCATGCTTGCTGATGTGATCATTTGAAAAATGCTAACAGGTGTAAGTATTAAAAACTTATGAGCTTCAAAGACCAAAGCAGATGCATTTTAGGCTTAATTTGACAACAAAAGCGTTGTTATGGGCCTGGCCAGTGGTGGGCACCATCTGAATTCCTTCAGCAGTTTTCTGGTTTTAGTATGCTCAGTTTTTGCATCTTTTTTTTCCAGACAAAAGAGGAGAAACCTTCCAGAAAAACAGGCTGAAAATGATAATGCTATAATATTTTAATGGACATAGAAAAATTGCTATTGGAGGTGATTTTTAAAAAAAAAAAAAGTTATTTTTACAATTTTTATGTTATTTGAAATATTTGCAATATTCAGTACATGTTTGGTAATTTATCTTTTCCTACTACAATTTTTCTTTGAGTTTTATTGTCCTGATCTTCAGTGATATCAATAAGTAACCTGTAGTTTGAACTTGCAGGTAACGTGTTGTCCATGGGTTATGGTTTTGTTCAATATCAGACAGCAGAGGCAGCACAGAAGGCTCTTAGGCAACTGCAGGTACCCAGGCCATATTCTCAGTGAACCGGTTCCACTTACCAACTGCACAGCCTGAATTTGGGCTAACTTGTGTGCGCGCTCTCCTCTCTTTCAGCACTGTATGGTGGATGATCATCAGCTAGAGGTGAAGATTTCTGAAAGAGCCACAAGGTAAGTTTCTCCTATCAATGGAAATTCATAGGAAATATAAACGCTATTTACTTAGTTGTGTTACCTCTGTGGGCAGAACTGCTGAGGTGTCTCACAAAAAGAAGCAAGCTGAGAAGAAGCAAACAGGCTCCAAGATTCTTGTCCGCAATGTTCCCTTCCAAGCCTCTGTCAGGGAAATTCGGGAGCTTTTCTGGTACCACGCAAGTGACTCCTTCAGCCTTTTTATTTACTCTGATTGTCTTGTTTGGTGTTGACAAATTATTTCCGTCATGAAATGTATTTTCAGTACATTTGGGGAGCTGAAGACTGTCCGTCTTCCAAAGAAAGCAGCTGGTTCAGGGAACCATCGGGGCTTTGCCTTTGTTGATTTCCTCACCAAACAGGATGCTAAGGTTTTTTTCCTATGATGCGCATTCTCCGAAACATAATTCAAGAATTGAAATCATGAATGTGCTTAAGTGTAGTAAACATGTTTATAAATGGTATTTTCTTTGCAGAAAGCCTTCGCTGCACTCTGCCACAGCACCCATCTGTATGGGAGGCGTCTTGTGCTGGAGTGGGCTGATGCTGAGGATACAGTGGAAACATTGAGACAGAAAACAGCCGAACATTTCCATGGTGATCTACCAAAGAAGAGACGAAAAGCAGAAGTCATGGAAGGAATTCTGGAGTCGATGGAAACCGATGGGGGAGTTGAAGACTGAGGTGGACCTAATCATGGACTGTGAAAAATAAGGAGACCTGACTAGAGATAAGCAAACATATGGCAATGGTTTTACAAAGATTATTACTGTGACTGTATTATGTATTTGTATGAAATAATTTTACATAAATGTCTACATGTTGATTGTCTTTTGCCATTTATTACTTGCCAACCAAGGTCGTTGATGTATCAGTTGCATTTGAGCCAGTTCAATAAGTGGAATGATAGAAACTTTTATTTCATTGCTTGCTTTATCTCTTTTTATTGCTTGTTTCTCTATAGTTTTTCGTAATACATATCTACAGCAATGTGAATAGGAGAGCTGTTTGGTAGCCGGAAGAGCGGGGTTGTTTTCATAGTACAGTCGAAAGATCCGAAACCCGAAAAAGAGCCGAAATTCTCATGATTAAAAGGCAGACTTTTACTTTGAAACTGAAACGTTCCAGCAAAGTCACGTGCTGAATATCACTCGGTGTCATGTGACTTATTCACTGAGACATGGCGTCCACGCGAAGCAAGATGTTTGTCCCTGGAACTCCCTCAAAGACTTTTGGCTTCTTTGCGACTTTAATCGGATTGTGTTGCTTTTGTGCGTCCGCTGGAGCTGAAATCCAAACAGCGATCATAGACAAACAAAGCGGGCAGCTGACTATCGTCGAAGGTTATCACGAAGATTTTGTTGCCTGGGCAAACTTCACAGATGACATCCAAACAACAGGGTGAGTTCAAATATACAGGTCCAATCAGGCGTACGTCGGCCTACTGTGAGTGAGTTAATATGATCCCAGTAAAGACTATTTCCAGAAACATAATCGAGTTCATTTTTGGTAGTTTCTTTCTGATAGTTTGAAAGAAGTAATATCAGGAGTACATTTCTGCGCAGAAATGAATTTTGCTATAAAGATTAATGTAGAGAAAACTGACATTTTTAAATATATTTTGTAATAAATGTTGCCTGTTTGCAGAAGTTTAGAAAATGGTCAAAATATAAAGTCAATCGATAAGGTCATATTTTAAAGTCTCCTGAACATTGAAAATAAGCATTTTCTTTATAGCATCTGCGCAAAGTTTGGACTGTAACTTAAAGCCCAAAATACTGTGGTTTAATTAAAAACTATATTTGGGTTTAAATTTATCAATCTATTTTATCCTAAAACAATTATGCCTGACAAGTTTTTATTTATAGTAAAATCAAAACTGTTTAGAAAACACTTTACATCAAACGTAAAGTGTGTAAAGATTTTTTTGTTTTTTGTTTTTTTTGTGTTACATGTAGGTAAAACAGTACTGCTCCATTAAAATTAGAAGCTTTTTGTTGAGTCAAATGTCAGAGTGAAGATGTGTAAAAATTGATAAATCCTTTTTTCTTAAATTTTTTGTTTACAAGAACTAGTTTGAAGTTGCTTAAAATATCACCCAGATGTGGGGTCTAAAGGATTGTTGCAGACCGGCAAATGGAAATGTACTGGATATGTTTTAATTCTTGATAAAGTAGGAAGATCTTTAACTGTTTGATTTGTATTTCCATTTATTCTCAAATACTCTCATGTCAGCTGGTCCTTTTTGGAGGTCACAACCAGCAGTCGGTATAATGACAGCATCCAAGCTTATGCTGCTGGTGCCGTTGAGGCTTCAGTCACTTCTGCGGTAAGCTTGGCAAAAGACAAAAGGTCAGATATTTTGACTTTTCCCTAACTACTTTGTATGTTACTGTTTCAGCTCATTTATAAACACTGGATGAACACTCTGATGGGTTACTGTGGGCCCTTCGTGTTTGCATCTGGTTACTGTGAGCGCCTTAAGACTTTTATTTCAGCCAACCTTCAGTGGGTTCAGGATCAAGTGGAGAAGCAGCCGGCTTCACCCTATTGGCACCAGGTACAAATCAATATTTGTACTATTCCTGTTGTTGCTCTTATTTAGAGTTACTTTAGCATTTATCTCTGCTTTTCAGGTGCGTCTGGCGCTGCTGCAGCTTAAAGGTCTTGAAGACGGCTACAATGACCAGCTGTACTTTCCTACTGAGCGCTTCAACCTCAATCCATTAGGCTTCTTGTAAGCTCTTAGCTTTTACTTCTCAAATCTGAGCCAAGACTATCAACTTTTTATGTTGCTGTTATCTCACATTTTCCGCTGCTACTCTTCACAACAAGACTTTTCCAGATGGGTGGAGATCTTGAAGACTTGGAGTCAGCGCTGAATAAATCCAGCAAAACTCGCCTCCTTGGTTCTGGCTCCTGCTCTGCACTCATTAAACTGCTGCCAAACAATAAAGATCTGCTGGTGTCACATGACACCTGGAACACTTACCAGGCCATGCTGCGCATTATGAAGAAGTACATCTTTGCCTTCAAAACCTCTCCTCTAGGTACCGCTGAAAATGCATTTTCATTCATTGTGGTCATTGCTGACTAAACCTCATAATGAAACTGAAGTATGAATATTTATGTGTGTGGCTTCCAACAAAATTAATGGTTAGAAAAGGGAAATGATAATGCCCCAGTATATAAAATTTTATTTGTGTTTAGTGTGAAGCAAATCAACATATTAAGTTGTAATTAATAGGTATTAAATCTACTGATTCTGTGTGTTGGTCATGGCAAGGTTCCCTGTTTGGAATTAGAAATATCAGTAAAGTTAGCATGTAGTAAATAAAGTTTAAAAGTAAATATATAAAATCCTTAATTAATTTCATGATCTGTGAGTGTTCAGGGCAAGATAATTATATTTACTGTGCATGTTGGGATCTATTTGAAGAGCCAGAATGAATGTTTAAATTGTTTCATGATGTGAAACAACTGAAAATTTTAATGAACAAGTTTCAATTTTCTATATGTCTTTGACATATACAAATAGTTATGCATAAAATAACATATTTACCTCATAAATAATAAGCTGTAAAGACATACATTGAACAGTTTATTTTATACATGCTGGCATTAAGTGCCTACCTTCCAACCTGATGGATTTAATTTGATATATTTTCAATACACGTTGAGTCTCTTCTAAATTAAATGCTTAAATCTAGGAGGTGTAAGTTGGAAAGTATGTGTACTTTGAAAGAATATAAAACTTCTATAGTGTCTTTTTCTATTTTAATTTTGAAGACAACGATCCTCTTCCTGGAGGAACTCAGGCCTTCTCATCATATCCTGGCTCTATCTTTTCTGGAGATGACTTTTACATCTTAAGCAGCGGTTTGGTGAGAATTTGCCTCGGTGATAATAAAACTGTTCTGACTTAAACTTTCCAGTGTGAATGTTTTTTTTTTTTTTTTTCCTTCATATTCTGTCTTAAATCCATCTTGTGCCTGCAGGTTACACTGGAAACCACCATCGGCAACAGCAACCCTGATCTCTGGAAGTTTGTCCAGCCGACGGGAACGGTAATGGAATGGCTGCGTAACATTGTTGCTAATCGGTTGGCGACTACAGGCCAGGACTGGGCAGAGATATTCAGCAAGTACAACAGTGGAACGTGAGTTTTACAGATGGGAATGAAGAATCTACTAATAATGTATTCTAAATAGTAAGACTTGGTTTCTGTTGCTTATATTATAAAAATGGGGGTTGCAATCAGTTTCTGTTTTACTTTTACTCTAACTGAATGAGTTGACACGACTCTGTGATGCCATAAAGTATGCAGGTCCAAGAACAAAAAGAGACACAGTGAAAGTTATACAATAGATGATATAAAAAAATTTATAAACTAAAAAATGTACAGTAGTTTTATATAAACATATGACGTCTAAAAAAACTTAATATTTTAATTAAGAAATTTTAAGTATAGTCAATTTATTATGCATTTCATAAATATTGACATATTTAATTTTTGATTACTTTATGATTTTTTTAAAAATATTTATTTTAATAGTAACTTGTTTATTTATGACATTGTGGCACTTTTGCCACTTATAATAGCCCGGATGTTTCTTGTAGCCCATGCCTTCACATCATTGCTGCAAATTTGAAATTGTATTTGAGTAATAAAACAGAATACTTTCTCTAAAGCATATGAAGTAAACAGTGTGGGAAAATGTGGCTTAAATGGCTTAAAACAGCTGATTCTGATGTAAAGTCACATGAGTAGTTGAGGTCAGTTGTTCTCTCAGACTGATCACATGTGTTATCTGTGAAGTGCTGAAGCAGCTGGTTGAGGGTCAGTCACACAGGCCGGTATTAAATAAATGAAAATCTTTGCAGTCTGTTTGATCAAAGGTCTGTGTACATTCCAGTCTGTCGTCTGTCTTCATAGGTACAACAACCAGTGGATGATTGTGGATTATAACCTCTTCACTCCAGGGCAGACTGACATAAAAGATGGCCTCTTTGTTGTGTTGGAACAAATTCCGTGAGTTTTTTACTCACCTGGATCAGATTTTTTTTTTTTTTTTTTTTACTATTTCCAATTGATCTATTTAAAATCAGCAGTGTTTATCTTGTATTTCTGCAGGGGACTTGTTGTATACAGAGATAAGACTCAGGAGCTCCTGAAGAACGGTTACTGGGCTAGTTACAACATCCCGTAAGAATCCAGTTACGAAATATCATCTGTATATGATTGCTTGTGTTGTTTTGTTCTGATTTATGCCCATACATGATCATCCGAAGGTACTACGTAGAAATCTTTAATGCCAGTGGCTGCAATAAACTGGTGGAGGAGTACGGACCCTGGTTCTCTCTGGATCAGAATCCTCGGGCTCAGATATTCAGGAGAAACCAGACTCATGTCATAGATTTGGAATCCATGGTGCGCCTTATGAGGTGAAGTTTGGAAAACAGTAGTTTCATTCTTTTATTTACTGATGGATTGGGTTTAACAGCTTATATGCATTTCTTTAGGTACAACAACTTTAAAACAGATCCATTGTCAAAGTGTGATGGATGTGATCCACCTCAGAATGGGGAGAACGCCATCTCAGCTCGTTCGGACCTGAACCCAGCTAATGGGACATATCCATTTGGTGCCTTAAAGCAGAGACCCCATGGAGGAACAGACATGAAGGTCTGTTTATTTTTCCTACAATCCCACTTCTTCTTTCTCCATGTGTTTAGATTTTGATTGACATTAAAATAACTTTGTGATATTATTATCTGTCTTTCATTAATTTTTACGTGTTCCCTTGTAGCTGACTTCCTATGAAATGTTCAGACGGTATAGCATGCTGGCAGTCAGCGGGCCGACCTGGGATCAGGTGCCACCTTTCCAGTGGAGCACTTCTCCTTATGAAGACTTGGTCCACATGGGACACCCTGATGTGTGGGCTTTCAAGCCTATAAAAGTCACCTGGACACCTTGATTGGTTTAATAAGTATTGAGTGCAAATTTTAAGGTTATGACAAAGGGAAATAATGAGCTGGAACAATACATTTTCTGTGATTGCAGTGTTGATATTTGATTCCCCCACCCCTCTTTCTTTAAGAGCTGTTTACATAGATCTGTGTTTCTGATAACAAATTTGTAACTACTAATTTGTATAATGAATTATTTTTTTTGTGTAAATATTGTTTAATTAAAGAATATCTTCATTTTTGTTAACCTTTTTAAATGTGTGTTTCTATATACAACATTTGGTCAGTAAATAGGGCCATATCAGTAAATTAAAATCTAAAAAAAAAAATCTCCATTACCTACCCCAAGCATACAGACCAGAATACGTAGTTATAGGTGAGGGAAGGATGGCTTACAGCTGTTGAAAAACAAGACTAATGTTTGTGCAAAACTGGAATACTATGTGAGACAAGTTTAAGTGAAAGATACACTCAGAAATATTTTCCTACTGAAAAGCATGTTCATGGACTACAATATATGTAAATGTACTTAATCAGGGGTCTGTTTGCATAAAATTCCCTCATCACTGTTGTCTGGTGCCTCATTTTCATCTTGACTCCAGAGATTCACTATGGGATTTAGATCAGTCCAATCTGCTGAACAATAAAGAATAGAGGTTAACCTTTGGTTCCTTTTGGCAGTAATACAGGCCCAGGTTTGAAGGATGAAATGCTCTAAAATATTCTGCTAGATGGCTACGCTGATTTAGGACTTCATAAAACACTGTGGACAAACACCACAATATGACATGGCTCCACAAATCATTACCTACTGTGCAAAACTGGGAGAAATTTAGGTGTATTACTAGCTGTTAGCTCAACTATTTTGAGCAATATTTAACTTTTAGAGACATACGTGTAAATCTTTTAGTTAATGTTTATTGGTTGAGCTCTGTCAGCGACTTTTCTCCAACAATTTTATTGGCGAAAACAACTAACTGAAATACATCATGTGAGTTACGTAATCAAAGTCGTCATGGTAATGTACGGCCGTAAACAGAAAAACTGTCGTGATTATGTTTGCGGTGCCATTTTCGCTGTGCTAATATGAAAACTTAACTGGAGACTTTTAATCTACTTTCTATTGATGCCTTTCAAAGAGGATATCCGGATATTTGGATGACATAAAGGCGCCGTTTTAAGGTATGGAAGTGTCATGCGAAGCTACTTAGCTAGCAACATTTACTGCACTTCGCGGAGTTGCCAAGTGTTTTGGCAAGTACACGTCTCCAGAGTAGAAACGGAATATTAAAAACGCTGTTTTACTGAAGATAAAAGCCATAGATGTCATGTTTTCTATAGCTTGTTCTCTTTATGTCTTAATGTATGTCTTTGACGAAGCTATGGTCCAAACTGTCTTGAGAGTTGTTTACTCTTTGAAACCGATGAAGTACTGATGGCTGGCATACAATAGCTTAATTCTCTATCCTTCACAATCTGACACATAGAAGTCCTGAGTTCTTGAAGGCTGACTCCTGTTGATTCTTTTAAGTTTTGTCTTTGAGGCTAACTTGAAGTAATGCTGCTCCTGTGGTTGTTTTTGAGATGGCAGTTTACAATATTGAACTGAACATGCATTATGTGACATATGATACCAAAATACTTGGAGCAAGAAGGAATAGCCCCTATTAAAGCTATCCCTATCTTGAGAAAACTGGCCACAGAAAATCACCTGAGGGCTGAGAGGTCTACAAAGGATTCAGTGACAGAGATTTAGTCAAACCTGCTTCAATGACTTCATACTTTTCTGTTTGCAGCTTCCCTCACCCCAGCTGTACAGAGAAGCCCGAGGATGAGTTTGGAGTCTAACCTTAGAGAATACGTATCCCATAATCCTCCAGGGGCAACTTTCTTCCTGTGCCTCTTAACTCTTGCACTCTCATTCATCGTTCTTAGCTCTTACAGCTACTCTCACTCTCTACCTAACCCTGACATAGAACAGGTAAGGTCACATTCACCTTTGTCCATGATGTCAAGAATTCATCTTACCCAAAAATATTACAGTACAAGATCGAAAGTATTCATGCATGTGTAAAAGGTTGTTCACCCAAAGAAGTATTGCAAAAAGTAGGGCCATTTTGTTCTGTTTAAAAAATGTTACATTTTTTTGTTTGTTTAGATTTTACTTGCGTTGCTTCACACTTGATGCTGTCTATGTTGTTTTCCATTTCATTATACTAGAATCACTGAATTTAATAGGAATATGATTTATAAGTGCTATTTTATTATTCTGACAGGTATTCCAGGATTAGTCAGTGTTTTACTCTGTAATGAATATTAATTGTTCTTGTCGCAGGACTGGAATACCCTACTTTTGTCGTTCTCAAAGTTTCACTTGTGTGAGAAGGAAAATGTAAGTTCCCCAGCCCACACCTCCCCAATTGCTCCACTACGAACGATCCAGGAAAAGGATAAGAAAACATCAATAAATGCAACAAGGAGTTCTTCTTCTGTCACGGATTTGCATCTTCTCGTTCCTCTGACTGTGACTTCTTCCTCTCCAAGTGGCACGCTGAAAGACGTTGTTCTGTTCACAACATTAACAGCAGGACAGCTTAAGCTTGGAGGTTGCGTTTTTTTTTTTTATCTGATCAGTTTGAAGCGACAATAAGCTCTCCTTATTTCATTAACAATTTGTTGTTTAATTTTCTAGACAAAGAACTTGTTAGTTTGGCATTGGAGTTCTTACCTGAAGACAGTGAACACATATGCCTCATTATAAGGGCTCCAACACACATCCTACCTATGACTCCGTAAGATTACTGATAAGTTTATTTGTTCTCTATATTTTTTATAGTCCTCTCCATGTTTATTGGCACTATTGGTTCATAAGATTAAAAAACAAATAACTGGAGAAAGTTTGCTTTTTTAAAACTAACCATGAAGTTCTGTTGTAGTAAATTATGAAACCATTGCAAATATTCTTACACACCTGGTTGTGTCAATAAGATGGTTTTTAATGGCCAGTTTTGGTTCAATTTTTGTGAATATACACTCTCATGTTATTTTTAAAAAGGCTCCCTCCAGACTGCTCTGCATCAAAGTCAAATATTTCAAGGGTTCCTGTGGAAGTGACCAGTCAGCTGCCAGCATCATCTCAAACCTGCTACAGTATGCACTTTAAGAAAGACCCATCCTTGACCGTCATGTTATCTCTGGTATGGTGTGCCACTCTTGAAGAATATCCTCATTTCTGCCTTGATAATATTCTATCTTATTTTCCTCCCTTTTCTCCATTTTATTTTTAGGAAGAGCAAAGTGTGGCTGTGAAACATCTGGTGGAAGTCAGCGTGTCGCTGCTTGGTGTTTGTTTGATTCTCTGTATAGCTGCAAGCTTGAAAACCTCCGTTGCACACCGAAATTATCTTACAGGACAAAACTCTCAAAGTGTAATTTGCTTTTTTTAATGATCTTAAGCTTTGATCACTTTTTCCCTAATATCTGGTAGCTGTTCTGCTCGCATATATAAGTGAGTAGAAAGTGTTTAATCTACTTTATCTTCTTTACCGTTTTTTACAGGAGCCTTTGATTGAAAGCTGAAGAGGTGTGGCTGTCCTACACAGCGAGGAAATTAGTTGGCGGATGAAACAGCAAAATATTCCCACTTACTTCACGACACATTCATTTACATGGTGTTGTTTGCATTGCACCAAATATTTTTCATTGCTGCTAACCTTGTAACCACTTCACTTTATTGTCCTAAATAAAGTATTTATAGAAATGCGTTAGCAGTTTTTAAGCATGGCACACACAGGCATCCGAATTACGCAAATTTAGGCAACTGTGGTATCGTAAAGACCTCAGATAGCAGGTGCAACATGTGTTGGTATGTGCTCTCTGCTGTGAATATGAGCTCCTTGACTGTATAATTGTACAAAGTGTACATTTCTATGTTTTAATTTAATGAAGAACTTTGTATATTAAGGCCAACTGCTTTGCAAAGAAAATTTGGTATCTTAATTTTAATGTGAATGAGAAGAACTGGTATTGTATTATGATTGAGGTATTCCAGGTAAACTTGGCGAGAATGAGTTAAATTAATGTCTGTGTTTGGCAGGTTGTATCATTAAATATTCTCGAACACAAATTTGTGTAACCTCCATTTTTGCACATTTCCATTATGTCTGCATAAAATGCTGAGAAATACACTGTTAACAATAATTACCATAATCAGCTAATAATTCTGTCAAACCAAAACTAGTCCGTGGTTCACTGTTTTCTGCTGAAGGATTCTGAATTTGTTCTCCAACTCACTAGGTTGAACAAGTATGGTGATTTTGCCCCTTTGCTATTTCCATTATTACAGATGCATAATGAAGCCATCTTGTACAAGAGGCAACATTCATGCCATAGATCAATTTTTACTCAAGGGGATGTTTTGTATACATTCTGACAACCATTTTAAAGTAGGTTTAGTTATGATACACTTTGAGAAAATGTGGTTATGAATCAAGTATATGGCATCTATCATTTGTTTTGACTTGATCAGTGGATATAATGTCTTATCAGTTATTAATCAACTAGTCCTACCAGGGATTAGAAGCACACAACAATAGAAATGGTGTGATAAAGTGTTCATGTTATTTTTTCTTAACCTACCACATCAAAAGTGTAAGATTTTCCATACTCAACTTTCCAGAGTTTTCTGTGGTTTATATTAAAAAAGAACAATGACACACAAGGCAATGAACAGCAACAAGAAAGATAGTAAGGGAAAGAAGAAAAACAAGGGAAAAAGTTGGACACAGGAAGGAATGAAGGTCAGAAGGAAACAAGGTTAGAACGAAAGGAGAAACAAAGCAAGTATATCAAAATGAAACACAAAAAAATGATGAAGAAATAGAGAATAATATGGGAATATTAATATCTTTCCATACAAACATTTTCTTTTCCCATGGCTATCGAGCTCTGAAAAACGCTGAAATAAAGTCCCACACTTCTCCAAACTGTGTGGAAATCCCTTGTTAAACTGAACTTGGGACTCTTGAACTGTGCATGTTTTGACTGTCTGGTCCTTTTGACTCCATAAATTTAAATGCATGTTAAATCGGCCCAAGTATCTCCACTTGTACTGGTGCGATAGTTTGAAGACAATGGTCTTAAACTAACACACACATAAGAAATTTAGCGTCTTATTTGTGCATGTTAAGAAGTAGACGAGACAAGTGTATTAAAACCTCCCCAACAAATGCAGTTGAGATTTATCTGTCTGTTAATAGTTTTGCATTTTGGCGCAAACAGGTGCGCTTCAACGCCTCGTGTGCACCGGTATGTAATCTTGGTTACGTAGACGGACGTATTCGCCAATGGTTATTGGGAATCGTGCCATGTTGTTTTCCTATTGGTCTGCGAAAAGACAGAGGCGGGATTTGTATATTGTCAGGGCGCTACGGGGAATCAACTATCGCCGTCGAAGAAACTGGATTTTACGCGGCCTGTGGGATTGGTTTATGCCAAGGAGACTAAGACGTAATGTTACAATCTATCTATTCCTCTAGCGTGTGATTATTACAGTGTGAAGTTTGTGTCGTGTTACAGCGGCCTGCAAATTTGATCAAAATGTCAAGATTTAGCTAACGACTGTGAAAGGCTAGCTAGTAGCGTCGTTGCCCCATAAACAGTCAAGGGATGCTAATGTCCGTTAGCTGCAGTTTTAGCCAGACGGTAAACATTAGTAACAATGGATGTCCAAAAGATAAGCAGTTTGTAACATGCATACATAAGTAAACACAAAGTTGCATTTCTTCCCATAAGTCCAGCTTGTCTGTGTGCTGCTTTTAAACAGGCATATGTGGAAACGTGTTTTCAGGCAGCACTGCGCCCAAAAGACGCTCCTTGATAAAGTCACAACATTGTGTTGTTCTTCAACAGGCCTCCCACGTGGTTCACCTGCAGGGAGTCTTTTACGTGAGTGCTTCTTTTGCTATATTGCATAGCGTCCATATCAGTCAACTTTGTCTAACGTCGGACTATTGGTTTACGAATTAGGGAGGTGTGCGGTTTAATACATATGACCGGTGATTGTAATTTTAACTTCCCTTTTTCAGAATGAGAGCTCTCGACTAGAGCTCGTTTGGTCAGGAAAAAGGCAAACAGGAAGGAAGTAGACCATAACTTTGAGGGGCCATGGCCTACTCCAGCTACAGCAACCTGAGCAGAGCTCAGCTTACCTTTGAGTATCTGCACACAAACTCGTAAGTACAAACACTGACGATATGAACAGTTTATGATCTTAGAGCAGCTCAACTTTATGACAAAAGAAATATATTAAATCAAATAAGACTTAAGGTTTTCAGTTTGTAAGCCAGATAAAAACCAGGAATCCCTCCATAAAAAGCCCTTTCCTCTGTCAGTGAGCACACTGACAGAAAATATGATGGATTATGAAAAAGTGGTATCACAATCTTTTACAGTACCCTTAAAGAAACATTGAGTCCTGTGTGAAATCTGAATCAGCAATAGGGAAGTTATCAGCGCTACAGTCTAGGCTGTGTTGTGCAGACTGTTACACGCCCATTCACTGGACACACCTTACAGTTCAAGCTCTTCCAACAAGTCTTACCTCCTATATAACTCATGTTGATTTAGTTTGTGAACAGGCTCATCTCAGTAAGTTAGAATATTATTGAAAAGTTAAGTTGTTCAACTCCACTCGTGAAAGAACATGATTGTTATGACCCACACAATCATATAGAGAACTGCTAACCCTCCACAGGGAGACGCAATAAAAAAAAAAAAAAAAAAAACTGTTCATAGCATTCTTTTGCCAAGCAAATTTACTGAAAACTTGAGTGGAAAGAAAACGACCTCAAGCAACAGGGATACAGACAGTGTTCAGAGGATTGTGAAGTAAGTTTAAGTGGAGGCGCACAAATATATGTATGCGCCTTAAGCTTGGTTAATATTAGCTTGTTTGTATGAGAAAAACCCATATTTGGAGAGAAGTAAACGCCTCTACAAAAAAGGAACAAAAGAAGAGTTGCATTATTATGTTGCTATCAGCGTACTTGGCTGGCACAATTTACAGTGTTGCTGGGAAGCTTGTTAGTTATGCTCACATGAAGTTTACAGAACATTGCAGACAGAATAAATTTATACTGTAAATTTGGAACAAGAAGCTCCAGATTATTTATATTAGGAGAATGTGCCTTAGTACTTACCTTTGGACTAAGAATCTTAATTGTATGTTCTTAGGACAACCCATGAGTTTTTATTTGGAGCCTTGGCTGAGCTTGTGGACAATTCAAGGTAATAAGTTTGATTGGAAACTAATTTTACCAAGATAATGTTGATTAAACAAATTTTTTCCTAACAGTTCTGCGTTTTGTTTTTGTTTTTTCTACAGAGATGCCAATGCAACTAGAATAGACATCTACACCGGTACAGTTATGAGTGCTTTACCAGTTTTACACATTGAGTTGTTCACAAAGATTGCATTTAAAAATTGTTGTCGGTGTTTCTATTCCAGAAAAACGACCAGAGCTGCGTGGTGGTTTTATGCTTTTTTTCCTAGATGATGGCATTGGAATGGATCCAAGTAAGCAAGACTTAAAGTAGGCTCATAATGAGGTTTTTAGTGATGTGCTCTTCTTATTGTGTTTTCGAAACATCTTCGTTTTGATAGTTGAGGCAACCCACGTGATTCAGTTTGGAAAGTCAAACAAGCGCTCCCCAGAGTCCACTCAGATCGGCCAGTATGGAAATGGATTGAAATCGTGAGTTTCAACCCACGAGCTGTTTGATATTTATTGTATGCAGTTGGTGTAAAAATGTCTCACCTGGTATTTTAACTTTGTTGCTCCAGGGGCTCAATGCGAATTGGGAAAGACTTCATCTTGTTCACAAAAAAGGATAATACATTGACGTGTCTCTTCCTATCAAGGACTTTCCATGAAGAAGAAGGGCTTGATGAGGTCAGACACCTTTTTTTTTACTTACAACATTAACTCATGGTGATTTCTACCAGTACATAATGACATGGGTTGGAATATATACATATCTATTTTATGTATTGAAAGTTTTTTTATGTGTTATTGTGAAAAAAACGTTGTGGTGTAGTGAAGCATATACACAGGTGTAGCAATAGCAGGTTTATTCAGCCTCTTGTCATTTGTTTTTGATCTGTCGAGTAATAAGCCTATTCTCTACTTCTCAGTCTGAACATATGAAAATAACTTTAGTTTAAATGTTATTTAATGTCTGCCTTTTTAAAACACGTTATTCATTTCCATCAGGACAGCTTACGTAGGTTTTATATAGGAACTCTGTGTTTTAGCAAGGAAACAGCTTTTTCTATTACTGCTCTATGTTAAATGAGTAACATGACATTTACACCACTGCATTGTAAAATAACCACACACCTGTTCATGTTGGGTTTGGCTAAATAGGCCTCTGCATTTCTTTTTCATTTCTGTATTGCTTTGGACAGAGGTGTCTGCCAAATGCATAAACAAACGTTTCTGAAACTAAGCTAATAATTTACAGCAGCAGTGAGCTGTGTTAAGAGGAAACGCATTTAAATAACAACTCACCTTGGTATGACGAACGTTGGACAACATTTACACTTTGTTCTCATTTGATTAAAAGTTAAAGCCCCCATCAGAAGAGTCTGTCTGTCTGTATTTGTTGCCAGTTACTTCAGGAAAGACTGTAGTTAATAAAGTTTGTCTTACAAATACATAATTATGCATCAGAATCAGATCAATTTATTGGGAAACGTGGAAACTGTGGAGATCTACAAGAAACTCGTGACTTTAAACATCCAAATTACCACCAAGGTGTTTTTAGAACCTGGCTGATATTTAAGCGTTTTAGAGCAGCGTGCTGAAGGTTCTGATCTTCTCATTTCAGGTGATTGTGCCGCTCCCTTCCTGGGACCTGAAAACCAAGGAGCCCCTGACCTCTGACCCTGAGAAGTATGCAATAGAAACCGAGCTCATCTTCAAATACTCTCCTTTTAAAAATGAACACCAGCTCATGGAGCAGTTCAACAAAATAGAAAGCAGCAGTGGTAAGCACATAAAAAAATTCTTTTTATTTTATTTATTTGTGAATAATTACATGAATAAAATTGGTTACCTCTATCTGTTTATTTCCTAAGGCACTCTTGTGGTCGTCTACAACCTAAAGCTGATGGACAATGGAGAACCAGAACTGGACGTAGAGTCGGATCACCAGGACATCCTCATGGCTGGGACACCCGCTGAAGGAGTGTGAGTTTAGTCAAAGGACTTCTTAGAAAGACTAACAAAGGAACCACAACATTATGGGAAAGACATCATATACTGTAACTGTTTATGTGTATCGATGTGAAATGTTTTGTACATCTGCACAGGAAACCAGAACGGAGATCATTCAGAGCGTACACTGCTGTTCTGTACATCGACCCACGCATGAGGATTTTTATCCAGGGACATAAAGTCAGAACCAAGAGACTCTCCTGCTGTCTCTATAAACCAAGGTAACATGATGTCAAATGCATTGACTCTGAGTTCACTTTATGCTGCTTTCACTGACTGCATATTCTTGTTTTGTTTTTGCTTTTTTTTTTTTTGTTACCAAAAAGGGTTTATAAATACTCATCAACTCGTTTCAAAACACGTGCTGAACAAGAAGTGAAGAAAGCAGATCATCTTGCAAAAATCGGTGGGTGTCTCTGTTATTTGTTGGATTTCTTAAACAGTTGCTTTATTTTTAAGTCAATCTGATCTAATTTTCCCCTGTATATCAGCTGAAGAAAAAGCGAGAGAGGCGGAGAGTAAGAGCGTCGCCATGGAGGCCAGATTAGGAAATGATCTGTCGAAAGAATCGAGGGTAAAAAAAATCTTCTGTTCAAGTAGTCGACATAGGATATCTTTTTTAATTTTTTCTGTCATTTAGTGAAGTGAATCTTTGTGTAATGTTTCACTTTGATTTTTCTCACTTGTTTTTTTTTTTTTTTTTTTCCATTTCCTCAGGCAATTCTGAGAAAAGTTCAGGATTCTGCCATGATGCTACGAAGGGACGCTGACATTCGAAAGAGAAATCTAGAAGCCAAACAGAAGTACGTTTTCCCCCAGAAGTAGATGCAGTTGGCATTGAACATTTGATCAATACAGCAGAAATATTTCTTTTGTCATTTAGTGCACATTAATTTCTTTTTTTTTTTTATTGTAACATGTTTCTTGTGGTTGTATCTCAGTAAGGCCTGCTGCAGTGAACTAGAGGCTAGAGACCACAACCACATTGTTTGAGAATACCTGATTTCACTTAAGACTTCCCTTTTAAAAATACTTATAAACTTGCATTCATTTTAAAGATATGTTTGTTCAATGTCTTATTGAAAAAAATGAGGTGTATTTGTTCAAAGTCCTAATATATTTTCATCAGTAAGCATCAGGGGAAACCATCTTAGTATCATACAGAAGCAGTACGTGTGTATACTGTTTTTATTTTTATGAACTCTGAAGCAGCTCAATCTCGATGAGTAGAACATGTGAGGCTTATTAGTTTAACCTTTGTGTTTGATTACTGAACTGGTTTGATTAGGACATGATACTGCATTTTATTAAAGGCATATCATTTCAGTTTTAATCTATTGTTGGTGACCATATTTCAGTGTGAGGACAGGGTAAACGATAAAGTCAAAACTGAAGACATAAGCTGAAAATCTTATCAAACAAATCATGTTTCCTTTCTTACTCTTTTCTACTCTTATTTTAAGTGTCATCAGTTGAGATATTTCAGTCAGGTGTATACATAATTTTGCATATTCTACTTAATTAGCCCTTTTTACACTAACCCAGATCAAGCAAAAGAGCTTTTCTACTGTTTGTAAACTAATCAACATTAATACAAATTTAGATGAAGAAAACTTGATTTATGAGTTCACACTTGTTGTCTAGATAAACTTCAACAATACGGAATGACAATTTAATTTGTAGAAACCCTTTTAACCAACAGTCTAAAAAAGCCTGGTTGTTGATTAATTTCTAAGCCTTACATAATTTAATCCGTAACTCAAACTCAGATTAACAATCTTCTCCACTCACCTTTTTCTCAGAGCATTAAAAGAACCCAAGGACTTGAATTTTATTTTTGGAGTAAATATTGGGCAGCGGGAGCTGGACGGGATGTTCGTGTACAACTGTTCTCGTCTCATCAAGATGTATGAGAAGACGGGTCCTCAGCTCGAGGGAGGCATGTACGTAAACACGGTGAAACTTCAGCATTCTGTCACTTTAGGGGTTGAATAAAATAAAACGAGCTTTCTTTTTTTAAGGGCATGTGGAGGCGTAGTCGGAGTTGTCGATGTCCCATATTTGGTGCTTGAGCCGACCCACAACAAGCAGGACTTTGCAGATGCTAAGGAGTATCGACACTTACTGAAGGCCATGGGAGAGTATTTAGCTCAGTACTGGAAGGACACCAACATTGGTGAGTGGTTTTTACTTTTTAGACTGCAGTTTGTACCATCTGTAACAAAGCTTAATAGAATCAGTGTAAGTGATTCTGCTTATATCAAACAGCTGCAGCTGATCCAGAATGCTGCTGCTCGCGTTCTCACTAAAACCAGGAAGATAGAGCACATAACCCCAGTTTTAAAGTCCCTCCACTGGCTCCC